>PVIJ01002141.1:0-90940 GCA_004024925.1 Scalopus aquaticus | reverse complement strand
TTTTTGACTGGATTGTTAGCTTTGTTTTTGTTGAGTTGTGTGAGTTCCTTGTAAATATTTGTTATCAGTCCTTTATCGGATGTATTGTGTGCAAAGATCTTTTCCCAGTTGGTAGGGTGTCTATTTGTTTTGGTTAATGTCTCTTTTGCTGTACAAAAGCTTTTTATTTTGATGTAATCCCACCTGTTTATCTTGTCCTTCACTTCCTTCGCTTTGGGGGATGTGTTGTTAAAGATTTTGCTGAGATGTATGTCATGTAGTTTTGCCTATATTTTCTTCTATACATTTTATGGTTTCAGGTCTTACGTCTAGGTCTTTTATCCATTTTGAGTAGGTTTTTGTGCAGGGTGTGAGGCAGTAGTCTAGCTTCATTTTTTTGCATGTGGCTGTCCAGTTTTCCCAGCACCATTTATTGAATAAACTGTCCTTGTTCCACTGCATTTTCTTTGCTCCTTTGTCAAAGATTAGTTGTTCATATATATGCGGCTTTAATTCTGGGTATTCTATTTGGTTCCATTGGTCTTTGTGTCTGTTTTTGTTCCAGTACCATGCTGTTTTAGTTATTATGGCTTTGTAGTATAGTTTGAAATCAGGGAGTGAAGTTCCTCCATTTTCTTTCTTTTTAGTCAGGAGGGCTTTAGCTATGCGAGGCTTTTTGTGGTTCCATATGAATTTCATCAGTATTTGATCTATTTCTTTGAAGAATATCATTGAGATTTTTATTGGAATAGAGTTGAATCTGTAAATTGCTTTTGGGAGGATTATCATTTTGATAATGTTAATCCTTCCAATCCATGAGCAGGGGATGTCTTTCCATTTCCTTGTGTCTTCTTATATTTCTTTCAACAGTGTTTTGTAGTTTTCTTTGTGTAAGTCTTTTACGTCTTTTGTTAGATTTATTCCCAGATATTTGATTTTTTTGGTTTCGATTTTGAAGGGGATGTATTTCTTAATTTCTTCTTCTTCAGATTGGGTGTTTGCATATAGGAAGGCTACTGATTTTTGTGCATTGATTTTGTATCCTGCTACTTTACTGAACTGGTCTATTATTCTGAGTAGTTTTTCTATGGAGTTTTTAGGGTTTTATATATATATATGATCATATCGTCTGCAAACAGAGACAGTTTAATTTCTTCTTTTCCAATTTGGATTCCTTGGATGTCTTTCTCTTGTCTTATTGCTCTGGTGAGGACTTCCAATATTATATTGAAAAGCAATGGTGGTGAGAGTGGACATCCTTGCCTTGTTCCTGATCTTAGTGGAAAGGCCTTCAGCTTCTCGCCATTGAGGATAATGTTGGCTGTGGGTTTGTCGTATATGGCTTTTATTATGTTGAGGTATGTTCCTTCTATCCCAAGGATTTCAAGGGCTTTTATCATAAATGGATGTTGCACTTTCTCAAATGCTTTCTCAGCATCTATTGATATGATCATATGGTCTTTGTTTTTCTTTTTGTTGATATGTTGGATTACATTGATTGATTTATGGATGTTGAACCATCCTTGTGTCCCTGGGATAAATCCCACTTGGTCGCGGTGTATTATCTTTTGGATGCATTGTTGGATCCTGTTGGCTAAGATTTTGTTAAATATTTTTGCATCAGTGTTCATGAAAGAGATTGGTCTGTAGTTTTCTTTTTTTTTATCTTTGTTTGGTTTTGGTATTAGAGTAATGTTTGCTTCATAGATGTGTTTGGTAGTACTCCTTCCTTCTCGAGTTTTTGAAAGTGTTTGTGTAATATAGGGACTATTTCATTTTTGAATGTTTGGTAGAATTCATTTGTGAAACCGTCTGGTCCTGGGCTTTTGTTTTGGGGGAGGTTTTTGATGACTGTTTCAATTTCACTGCTTGTGATTGGTCTATTTAGATGTTCTATATCTTCTTTATCTAGTTTTGGGTGATTGTATAGTTCTAGGAATTTGTCCATTTCCTCTAGGTTGTTGAACTTGTTTCCATATAGCTGTTCATAGTAATATCTGATTATTCTTTTGATTTTTGCTGTGTCTGTTGTGATTTCTCCTCTTTCATTTATGATCCTATTTATTTGTGTTTTCTCCTGTTTTTTCTTTGTAAGCCTGGCTAGTGGTTTGTCTATTTTGTTTATTTTTTCAAAGAACCAGCTTTTGGTTTCATTGATCTTCTGGATTGTTTTCTTTACTTCCATTTCATTTATTTCTGCTTTGATTTTTATTATTTCCTTTCTTAAGCAGGCTTTTGGGTTTTTTTTGTTGTTCATTTTCTAGTTCTTTGAGATGTGAGATTAGATTGTTTCTTTGAGTTGTTTCTTGTTTCTTGATGTGAGCTTGTAATGCTATGTATTTTCCTCTTATTACTGCTTTTGTCACACAGAGCATTTTTAGGACACTTCTATTGCTGATGGAGTGGGCTGAGCACTATCAGGACATTCAGAAGTAATATGCCCAAGAGGCACAGCCTTTGCAATCCTAGGGGGCCATGGAGAAAGCTTTGGTACGAACAGGCTGGGCAATAAACACAACTCCTTTTCTTGTGATTCTAGCCTGGTTGTTTGCTGGATGTTTGAGAGTTTCTCAAAGTTAAATTTCATTTCCTCCACAGGGTTTCTGGGAGCTCTGTCCTGACTCTTGGCTAGTGGCTACACTCCTGGGCCTTCTGGGAATGTTTAAAGATGTATCTGGAAGTTCTCAGAAGAGTATGAAGAGCACAGGACGTGAACTCTCTTGCGGTGGTTATGAAAGGGGGCTCACCTAGATTCCAAGAGTTAGCTGTGCTTCGAGAGCCCTTTGCAGAGGATGCTGGTCTTGATTGAAGAGGGACATAGGGTCAAAGCACCACTGTTGTCCCTTTCCCATCTTCGATTTTTTGTCCTCATCTTTTTCTCCCTTCTCACTGTCTCCATCTTTCTTTGTTGAAAGTGAGTTGAACCTAGGTCATGAATGCCAACTTAAATAATTGAATTTCATGCTAACTTCATTTGTTGGTGCATTTAGAAAACACTCATCAGTTTCCAGCTCCTAGCACAATAGCACAGTGAGTAAATACACAAGAAATAACTTGTGAAGTGAATGTGGAGAGATGAACTTAAGTTTTAGTTTAGAAACCATTTCCTTGGAGAAGTCTCTTTCTGACCATCTATAGAGTCACACACTCCATTTCAAGTAGAACCAAGTCCTGGGCCTGCAGGGAATGCTTAAAGATGGATCATTTCACTTCCTTCACAATACTAATAAGCATCAGGAATTACATATTTTTTAAAAGGGTGGGTGTGTATGTTGTGGTCTGCATTCCCTACTGGAATATAAGCTCTGGGAAATCAGAAAATTTGTCTCATTCGTCTGGTCTCCCTAGGGCCTGGGAGAATGTCAGGCACAGAGTAGGTCGGCACTCTCAAATATTTGCCGAATATTGTCTCTTCTGGGTCAGGCTCTGTGATAAGTACTGGGGATTCAGAGATTAATAAAACATGGTTCCTGAACAGAAGACTCCCTAAGTGGTCTAGAAAATGCCAGTTATCCCCAGAAGCCACACAACTGGCACTCAAGGTGATGTTGACTGATGTGCCATCCTGGGGAAAGTATTAAGGAAAGTAACCACTGGCTGATGTAACAAACAACCTCAAAATACTGGTAACATAATCCTATAAAAATTCTGTTTTTCTCCCTTTACAGTTAAGTGTGGGTCAGGCAGTTCTTTGCCAAACGTTGCCTCCACCTCCCTATAATCCCATTTTCTGCATTGCTGTATGGTCATGACAAAATGGGAGGACAGTGAGAGGTCCCAAGTAGGGGATTTTATCAGCTAAACTGAAAATGGCATGTGTGATATTGGTCTATACCTCACATGTTAGAACCCAGTCACATGAGCCCTCCTTCCGGCCAAGGGCTGCAAATGTAACCCACTTATGTGCACACCAGGCAAAGGAAAGGAATGTGGTGATCCCACAGTTTTCTGTTTATACCATAGAAAGGTTGGAAGGGAGAGGTTGTGGAGTAAGACAGGAAGATCATTCAAATAATTCAGGAGAACAGTTCCAAGGTGGTAGCAGTGGCCATGGGCCAAGGGGGGGTGGTGTATGAGATAATTATCACACCCAGAAGTGGACAAGACTTTGACCAAACCCAGAAGTTACAAAATAATGCAGTTTTGATGAGTCCTTTAGCAAAATTACTGTGAAATTTGGCATCAGGGATGCCTCCAGACTGTGCTCTTGTTTCACCATTAGACATTATTCAAGGGTGCGTTGGTCTCTGCTGCCCTGAGAGTTTTGCTTTGAAACAAACTGACAAGTTTCTCTTTTATGGATGAACTAACTGGAGCAAGAACAAAGGGTGAGAATTTGGCGCACAAAGATTGCCTAGGTTTTTTCTGGGGTACATTTATTGTTTATATTCCATGTAAAACTTTCACCCAATGAATGTGTCCATTATGTACCTAATTCTGTGCCAGATACTCTGGGCAAAACTATGAGTCTGGCTCTCAAGTAACAAATTTTTTTTTCAGGGAGCTTCAAGTATCTCATGTGACACAATTAGGGAGCCTAAAGGCATCAAACTCTTGAGATACAGGTACTAAGTGGTGTGTGGGTTCCCAGCAAGGTGAGATAAATATAGACAGGTGTGGATGGAAATGTTTCTGAAGGAGGTGACACTTGAATTGGGCCACCTAGAATTTCCTCTAAAGCCACCATTTGTCTTGGTAACTTGTCTGTTGCAAGGTCTGAGAGCATGCCTTTGAGTCATATAGGCCTAGACGTGGGGCTAGGTTTTGCCCCTTACCAGTTCCATCATTACTGGGTACAGGGTAGTCAATGAGATCCCACAGGCTTACAGTGTCTTGCACAGAGGAGATGCCCAGGTAGGGTAGATTTTAGATGGTAAGAGAAAAGTGAAAGGATATTCTTTGAAGCCAGACTTCCTGCATGTGAATCCTGGCCCTTTACTTTCAATGTGATCTTGGGGGAAGTCACCTTACTGTGCTGTGCCTCAGTTTCTTCTGTAAAAGGAGAAATTGTAAAACAGGTATCATGATACTGCCTAATGAATTTGCCACTCACTGCAACCTAGTAGCAGTGATAAAAGTAATATGTGATATGGATAAAAGTAATAGTGCTATGTAATTTGGAGCATTATTATCACTCTTAGGAAAGTAATTATTTTACCTCTACACTTGTTTTCTTCATGGGAGAGCCACAGGATGATTCAGACACATGCAGTCTGTGTGTGTGTATAAATGTGTGTTTGTGTGTGTGTGTGTGCACATGCTCACCCATATGTGTGTGTGATAGGAAATGGTGACCCGAACGATGCCACTTTCTCACGTTGTGACAGTGACACTTGCATTTTCAATTAAATTGAGTTCCCATTTCATTGTACTCATTTGGCAGCAACCACAAGTTCACAGAAAAATACGAGGAGACAAGAGGAAGGTGCACAAATGAGAGTGGGGGTGGGACAGTCAAAGAATCAATTTACGGTTTGTCAAGATGAGTATTAACACCTCCCTTTTGTAAAAAAAAAAAAAAACAGCAAAACAAAAGAATGCATAGGGTCCTTGCTCATGGATCCTAACAGCTATAGCATTCATTCAGTGATTACTCACTATGTGTGAGGCATGTTGCTTAGTGCTTTATAAATGCATTATCTCATTTAATTTTAATAATGCCCTAGTGGGTATTTCAATGGGCAGTACCTCTTAGAGAGTTTTAAACAATTAACTGGCCTGAGGTCATGTAGTCAGGATAACGGCATCAAAACTAAAACACACAAGTGTTTCTGAATGCAAAAGGTCATGGTCTCTTCTGGGGCTGATGTTCTGGCAGCACAGGAAGCATGAAGCCACAGTCCTTTCTGATGGGTGGGCCTCCAGCTGTCCTGGCTCTGAAATAGTTGCCCTCTCACTGCTCTTCGCAAACCCAGAGGCAATACTATATTATTACAAGAGAGGGGAGGAGGAAAAAAGAGACAAATGTGAATTTCTTAGAATCTATGACAAATTGACTTCAATAGAAAGGGAAATAAAAGTAAGCCTTAAAAATGTACACAATTTTAGCAGTAAAATCAAGTATATGTGTAACATCTAATGAGACAGAAGGGAAAGAAGACAGTGATAGGAGTCAGAAGACAGGGTCATTACAAGTGCCCCTCCCTTACCTAGGACCAAGATGCTACAGACCAAAATACTAGAGAAATGGAAAAAAAAAAAAAGAAGAAGAAGAAGAAAGAAAGGAAGGAAAAACCACAATTTTATCTCCAGAGAAAATTTCCGAGAACTACTGAAACTACTTATACCTTTTGGGGTACGCGTGTGTGTGTATATGTGTGTGTGTGCGTGTAACTTTAGAAATACACTTACATATCACTCCATCTGTGGGCTAAGTTGGTTGAGCTAGATATTCTTTTCCTCAGAAAGCATCCTGACAATTATTTACTAATACTTCAAAAACTCCCGTCAAGGTGTCCAATGGGAGAAGCTGGGAGGTACTACTTTGGAGTAGTTAGCTGGGCTCATTCTTAGTGAAAAATGGTCTAAGGGGAAAATTTCCTAGTATGTAAAACTGAAAAGCAGAACTCAGTACAGTATATAATCCTAACAATGCCGTATGAAAATGCAGTAAAAATAGAGTCAATTATACACTGTCAAAGCTTTTCTCTAAACAGCTGCCTAACAGACTATGACAATTTTTCCTACAATGTAGTAAAAAATAATAAAAAAAAAGTTCTCTCACAATGCCAACTACATAGGGCCGAATTCATTAACACTTTATTACCTTAAACTCCATTGTAAAAGAAAAATAATATGACGCAACTTGTCACTTTTTTGTTTCCCGGTTTTGTTAGTGTGCCACATTACGATTTGGGCGCCTGCTAGTGTGTTGTGATCTACATTTAATGATCTTAACTGGGACTTAGTAAGACATTGTTCCCTTCTCTTGCGCTCTCCCTGAGCGGAGTGTTACATGAACAGTGAGACCCAATTATATCATAGTGTAATTTACAAAGGAGAAAATAAAAGTTCTTTTCATGGCTGCATTCCCCAAGGAGACCAGGAGTATTGTAGCAGTTTCTTGGCTCTGCTTTGCAACAATATAATTAGCTATAATCTGAGCATTTGCATATAGTACATAGAGCAGGAGTAATTCTCTGCTCGTTGGGTTAGGATATAAAATGGTCTTTTATAAGGCAGTTCCTCTGATATACCTAATTTTACTTAGTACATTTGCATCTATGTTGTGGCTGATCATCACAAATGGAAATTGTCATGCTCAATATGAAAAAAAATGAGGAAATGGATCATAATGAAGGTATTTTTTTTAATGAACAGACTTTAATTGAGGGCCTACTAAGGACTCAGGACTGGGGCAGAATCCTATACCTTTGAGATAAAAATGTGGACTTTATTTTAGTCCAAACTTTATATGGTTTCGTGGTTAAGCTCACTTTTTACACACCTTGTAATTGTATACTTGGGGATCTCAAGTCCTTCAGCACCATCATATCTGGAGTGTCTATTCTTGGCACAGGTTTTTGCTTCCTTAAACAAATACATAAGAAAACATTAGTTTATTCGATTGAGAAACAGAACGGAAAGTTTATTAGTTTGCTATCTCCTTTTGGTAAACTTCCTTCCACTCTCTTTCTTACCCTTAACCAACCATCAATCTTAGTGATTAATCGTAATTCCATAAAGTGGCACATTAGATATTTCCCTGGTTGATTTCACTTTGGGGGATGAGCATGTATTGCTCCAAAGCATAAAGCAAAAATGCTGGAGTGAAAATGACTCTTGAAAATCTTATAGAATTATCCTCAAGAAAGTTGAAAAACTCCATTTTATATATATATATATATATATATATATATTATATATATTTGAAAAGTGGAAATTGAGCCAATTGCAAGAATAGTAGATTCATTGCAATTTCCCATATTAAGTTCCCTCCAGGGAACATTCTTATTGTGAGTGGAATAGACTTAGGTTGAAGTTATTATAGCTTAATATTCCTGTCTCCCCTCTCTCTTCTTCATTCCATTTGAAGAGAAGGATTTAGTTGGCAATAAGCATGACCTCCACTCACTCCCACTAGAGTGTAAGCTCCACTAGAATATTCAGCACTAGCAAAGTGCCTAATACATAGCAGGCATTCAGTAAGCATTTATTCGAAAAATGACAAAGAATTTGCTCATCTTTTAAATTTCAACCACACAAACTAAAGGAGAAAGACTGGTAGGTATCGAGCCCAAATAGTCTGTGCAAAACTCCATCTTACTACTTTGAAAATTCAAAAGATGATAGAGATGAGTTGCTAATGTGATTTCTCCAAAGTTTGATTCACTTTCTCATTGCGGGTTTGGGAATGTGAAATTCTTTATCTTTGGAATGGACTGGAGCTGCGTTTTGGCCTTTCAGTATGCACTGATCGGACATTGTGGGTCCTGTACTTGAAGAAATGTAAAATGTTAATGCTCAAAGATCTCTTTGAGATAGTCTGGGACTTCACACTCACAGGTAGGTGTTATGGATTAAATTGTGTCCCCCCAAGAGCTTACATGTTGAAGCCCTAACCCCCAATACTGCAGAATATAACCAATTTCGTTAGTCTTTACCAAGCTAAACAAATTAAAATGCAGTCATTTAAGATGAATTCTAATCCTATAGAACTTGTGTCCTCACAAAAGGACAAATTTGTTTCCAGAGACACTCATAGAAGGTAGATGATGTAAAAAGACCATCTACAATCCAAGGAGAGAGACCTGGAACAGATCCTTTCCTTTGCAGCCTTCAGAAGGAACCAGCCCTGCTGTCATATTGACTTTTGACTTAAAGGCTCTATAACTGTGAGATAGTAAATTTCTGTAGTTTAAGTCTCCCAGGCAGTGGTATTTTGTTGTGGCAACTCTGACAAACTGACATAGTAGGTAAACTGAGGCACAAATCTAGACTAGTACATGTCCCTTTGTAGGTAGGCAAGATGATTGATGCTTTGAGCCAGACTTGATTAATAAGGGGAGTCTCAACTAGATTTGAGGAGGTCCTTGGTCTTCTCCATGCCTGATTCCTTCTTCTAAGAGTCAAGCTCTTCCTACTGTGATTCTGTTTTTCACTCAACCAACACATTTTCAGATTATCAGTGAATTCTTCTTACTACCAAGTGTTAGGGATGTTAGATTTACTTTGCTTATTTTTTAAGTGATTTTATTTCTTTTCTGGTGGATATTTGAACGCAATAAAAGAAGGGGACAAATAATAAAGAATGGGGGAAGCAATGCAAGGGGATGCAAGGCATAATTTTTTGTGATTTACTATCAGCCTTTTAATTTTTTATTTTTCCAAAAGAAAAGGAGGGGTGAGAAGAATGGGTAGAGGGGGCCAGTTTGATAGTCATAGATGGCATTAGAACTATGGTGGTGGTGGGTGTGGTCTTCAACATTTTAATTTTCTTAATCCCTTAACTTGCAATTATTTTACTCTTGTAGAAATGTAGCAATACCTGTGAAAGGGCTCCCATAGCCCTTAAACCCAATTGTCAATGTGATATGGTTCCCCAGTTGCCAACATTTTCCACATTTTTTTCACATTCCTGGTAAAATTTATTGTTATGTACATTTATCTCTGATATATTTTTTTCTTCCTAAATATTTTAGTGTGATTTTCCTAAGAAGAAGGGTATTTCCTTATGCAACCACAATATAATGGCCTAAATCAAGACATTCTAATGTAGATATTAATATATAGACATTGTTCAAATTTCACCAAATATCCTAGTAATGTCCTCTATAGCACTTTTTCACTTTTTTGATGGCTCAAGATCCAATTCAGGATCAGACATTGTATTTAATTTTTATAAATCTTTGTTATCCTTTTATATAACCTGAAGATTTAAAGTATAGGCATCATCTGTTTTGCAGAATATCCCTCACTTTGGGTCTGTCTAATATTTTCTCCTGTTTAGATTCAAGTTGTGCATTTCCGGCAGGAAATCCCTGAAGTTCTGGTATGTTCTTTTCAGTCTGTTGCATCTGATGCTGGTATGTCTCACTCACTGACTTCCTCTTCCCACAGCATGCTAGTGTGTAGCCAAAACAATGGAGTGATAGTGAGTACAACTAAGGATAGTTTTTGAAAGTAACATTCATTTATTCAGCCACTTATTCCATTACTCCCAGAAATTTTAGTCTCCAGAACACCTTATTTGTACCCTTTTGGGGATTAGATTTATTAGGTCTTGCTTTGTTTCAGAAACCATTTGTGGAATGCCCAGAAATCAGGACCCTTTGAGTTGATTTTTGAAACAACCTCTTTCTAAATGCATATACCAGAAAACAAACTGTAAAATCATTCCCATGTCCTCACACAAAACAAGGAGCGAAACAAGCTGCTGATCTAAACATTATCGATTGTCTCTGCATTTTCCTGTGAATAACCTTTTTCTTGCTATTCATTCTGTTTCCTGTGGGTCCAGTCCATCTAGAGGTAGCTGAATCTGAAGTTGTTGAGAAAAGATTGTAGGGGAAAAATGGTAGTAGCTACAGAAATGTTCCTCATTAATATAACATATTCTACTTGTTGGGAAAGTACTGCTGATGTTGGGTTTTAGCTGCACAGTCCACATACAAATGCCTGCAAAGAGCAAAGATGAGAAGTATTTTTTTTTTCTTTTACTAGCACATCTTCCCAAAGGGGAGTGAATGAATGGATTGCTAATATGTGGGATACTGGTGTCCCATTCTGTGGGGTAATTTGATGCAACTTGATGAGCTGAAAACCCTAGACTGATTTCCTCTGACCGCTACCAGCCTTGTGAATTTATCCAAGTTTCTATTTAAAATGATCATTTTCTGCACCCACCATGAACAAAAGACTAAAAAGCCATTTTCTCACCTGTTTTGTTTTATCCCTCTATGAAGGCAGATTTCTGGAAGACAAAACCTGGGCCTTATTCATTCTGCTTCTGCAATAATAGGGCCATACATACAATAACAGCTCATCGTGTATTTATTGCATCAAAATTGCTGACTGCTTCTCGCAGACATTGTGAGGAGAGCTGAGATGGCTAAGCAATGAGATACTGTTTGAGGGGCACTCTTTCAACAGTTGTTGACTTAGAGGACAGAGTCTTTTAGCACAGCTTAAAGGACACCTTGAATCTAAAATAGAACAGATGACAAAGTGGTGAAAGAAGAGACACATCACACATTTCTGGAGAAAGAGAGTGAACCCGATCCCTTACGGGATTAGCAGGTTAATTAAAGAATCCATCCTGATGATGTTGGCACATCTTCAATTCAGACTGACATTAACTCAAGGCCAGGCTCCCATCTATCTTCCTCACCAACTGCCATTGAACTTAAATGTTCCCAGACCAGTCAATTTTTAAGGATCTTCTTAGACATGAATAACTATATCAAAGTAGAAACCTGGTCCAGGAGAGGAGAAGCATCAGTGCATGGATTATCAGGAACAGGGGGATCCGATTAACTCTAACTACCTAGTAATGGTCAGTGGATAAAATGGGAGACAGGAAGGGGATATTTAGATACAGTGAGTAAGTGAACTTGAATGTGTACTTATGATGTGCTTGGCACAGTGCTAGGCACATGACACACCTTATATCCCTGGATGTACTGATTAAAAGTAGCTGCTCTGCTTCAAATTCCAGACCTGCTATATTTAGATTGGACGACTTTGAGTAGGTTACTTTTGCATAAACTTTGGTTTCCTTCTCTTATAAGAAAGGATAATAATGCCTTTGTGTTAGTTTTCCTGGGCTGCCAAGAACTCAGTTACTCAAAACAGCAGACTTATACTCCCTCATAGTTCTGGAGGCCAGAGATCCAAAATCAAGGTATCATCAGGGTCAACTTCCCTCTAAAGACACCAAAGGAGAAACCTTCCTTGTCTCTTCTGTCTTCTGATGGAGCCAAGGGCTCCTCGGCTGTGGTTTCAACTAGGCTCTACCTCTGCTGTCACAGACCTTCCCTCTATTTTCTCTTTCCTCCAAGGACATTGTCCATGGAATTTAGGACCCACCTGGGTAACACAGAATGTCTCATATTGTGATCATTCACTTCTATCTACAAAGACTCTTTTTCCAAATGAGGTCACAGATTCCAGCAGTTACATGTATGTGGACATAATTTGGGGTGGGGAGCATTGTCAGCTCACTACAACCTCTTTCTATTTTTTGTTTGGTGTGAAAGTTAGAGATAATATTTAAAAGTTTTTATCTTAGCCAATTCCTGGCAGATGATAAGCGCTCAGTGAACGTGACTGTAGAGAGCTGTGTCACAGTGCTGTGAAGTCTGGGCAAGAGGTCTTACTAACCTCTTTCTTCATGTTGAAGGAGGCTCTGAGAGCTTCACCTTTTCCAAGGTCACCAAACTGGATTACTTATACCAGGCTGTGTTTTGGTCCCTCACCATGAAGAATTAGTTGTATTTCAAAGTTCAGACCCTGAGCTAAAGACTGGGTACGAGCAGATTTGGTTCTAGAAAGCAGTGAGATAGGGGAGAAGTGACCAGGAAAAGGAGGGGACCCAATGAAAAGTGCATTAATGCCCGGATTACTGCTGTGGGCATCTATGTCTCAATCTCACTAGGACCTTTGAAGTGGTTGGGTATATATAATCGCTAAAACAGAGGTGACCTCTAGGGTGAAAACCAAGAGAATATTCTACCCTAGCAGCTCTGTAGTAGTAGAGATCTTGGAGGACCAGGATGAGAGGAAGCACTGAAATGAAGGATGGGATAGGACAATACTAAACAACTCTAGCTTTTATTAATTTTTCTTGGGCCACTCAGGGGAGCATTGATGGAATCCAAATTCTCAGTGCTGGAGTGTACCTTATGAGCCACATGATTTTACCTCACTCCCATTGCTGGGGGAGATTTGTTCTCTGTGGTCATCTATTTAGTTATTTGTAGGACTAGAGGGCTCGCTACATAAGCCTGATCCATGGCTGTACAGCTCTCATTGTAAACAAGGTCTTTTTTTTACATTGAGCCAAAATTTGACTCTGTGAGTATTTTATCAATGGGATCTGGACCCAGTCTCATCCCCAAGAGATCTACATACTTAGGCATTGCTTTCAGCTCTGCAATTCCCTCCATCCCTGCCCTACAGTGATGACTCTTTAGAAACTCTGTATTCAGTTGCCGTAGGGGTCCTGCTATAGTGGCTTAAGAAGTCACTTAAGTGGTTTCAGAATGAATTATACCTCAGAGACAATTGCAGCATCTGGGGTTTAGTAAGAAAAGAATTTCCATCAGACAAATGCTATTTTGTGTCAGAGTCTCAGATCTGTGACCAAGAGTCTTTTGGGAGTGATGGATATAAAAATGTCCAACTATAATACCCAAGATAAAGGTCTCGAAAGGTCATTTTAGGAGGACCAGAATGAAGTGTGTCATGTTTACCAAAATATGAAGGATGGTGTGTTCTGAGCATAGTAATCTCATCAAGAGAGTCAGGGAAGACTTCATGGAGGTGGCATTTGAATTGGGCTTTGAAATTTGGTTAGGATATTAACAGATTCTATTGCTGGCAGGAAAAAACCTGAGGCTATAGGGCTGACACAACAAAGTCCTGGAGATGAGACCGTGCATGCCTCATTTGGGGAATGAGGTGTTTCCAGAATTCAGGGTATGTAGTTTGGTTGTATAGTTAGTAGCACATGGGGCTGCTTTGGTAGATGAAAGACCCACCTAGGCTACATTGTAGGATATTGGTTTTGACTTATCCATGAGATGATAGAAAAGTCTTCAAATGCTTTTGCAGAAGGAAGAGAAAGATTCAGCTTTATTTTTAAGAATCACTCTGATACCGCTGTGGTGGATAAGTCAGATTGAGAAGGAGTGGAGGACAGGGGGACTAGATAAAGGGTGAGTGCAGAAATTCCATGTAGAAGACTCCACCCATCCATGCTTCTATCCATCCATCCATCCACCCATCAACCCACCCACCTATATATTCATCTAATCTTAAATATTTATGTGCTAAGCATTATCTAGACTTTGAAAAAAGGGAAGAGACCCTTTATTTTTAAGGGGCTTATGCTCTCATATGGTTTAAGTAGGGAAAAGTAGAGAGGAGAGGAAGGATAAAAAGATGTTTCAGAATTGAAGTAGAGTCTCATCGGTGTCTAAGTCACTTGTGGATGGTAAAGAAGAGGGAAAATATGAAAAAAGTCTCCCCACTGGACAGTGGTCCCTGAATTATGGACCCATCTATGATATTCACAGATTGTGTGACCTTGAACAACTTCTAACCTGTCTCTTTGGTCCTATTTTTCTAATCCTCAAAGTTTGAACTAGATGATGTATTCTAGTACTCGACATTCTAGGATTAAATTCTTCTATAATTTTGCCCATTCATTAGTAAGAATAATAGTAAAGGTAAAGAACTGATAAACTTGGTGGGGGGCATAGGAAGGGAATCTGGGGCGGTGTGACCCCTAAGGAAATAGATGGAGAAACGCAACGAGGGAGGCAGGTTGGAATCAGGTTATAAGGATTGTGACTATCAGAATAGTGAGCTACAGTAACAACCATAATAATTATTAAAACTTTATTCTATCGCTTCATCTTCCATCTTCTCCATTTCTGGCTCTGACCTCTCTGGTGTCCTCCCTTGAAGACTCTGGAGTGACACAACCATCTCCTGCTCTGAAGCCTGATCACCACAAGTCCCTCCCCTTCCTTCTCAAGTGGGTTTGGGCTGTGAGCAGGCTTGAGGCAGCTCCAGATTTGTCAGCCCTGGACAAGCAAGATGTGGATGAGGGGATACTTGCAGAAGGATACCAGCCTCCTTCCTTATCTCTCACTGGGTTCCAGCTTGTCCACTCTCCCCCTTGGCCTCTCCTTGGACTCTTTGTCCATCCAGGCTCTCAAGAGGCTGTAGGAGGACATGGACAGTCATTGATTCCCAAAGACCAGGTTTTCCTGCTGCAAAGCATGCCTTGATGCTTGCTGAGTTCTCAGCCCCTAACACAGATCCTAGTCCATAATGGGTGACCAACCAATGCTCATTGAAGGAATGAATGTTTAAAAGTAGTTATGTACACAGAACAAAATTAAAGTCCATGTGACCGAGTGGCTACTGAATCAGAGGTAGCATCACATCTTCGTCCCATTCCTTCTTGGTTTTAGCTCTTTAAATGGAGACAGTAATACGTGCCCTGCAAGGAAGGGTACTGTGAGGATTAAAAAGATAGCCACATGAAGCTTCTAGAATGGTGCTGAACACATAGTTTGCACCTAATATTTTAAGACTCTAGTCCAAGGTTACCCAGTGTTTATAATAATCCCTTCATCTTCAGAAAATAACTAGGTACATTGTGTACCTTGTATGAAAGGTTTTCAAGACTATAGAAAGCTCAATTGTCCAAGGCAGCTGTGGTCACACCTTATTGGAGGGAGGGAGGGACCCAATGACCCTGGACTAAATCCCTTTCTGCTCAAGGAAGCAAAGCTGCATTTCTGATCCTGACCATTGGGTGGCACCAGCCCATCAGCTTAGGTGGCAGAGGCAAGCAGGGCTCTCAGCTCCGCAGCAGGGGAGCTGGAAAGGGGTGGGGGGCAGGGGTGAGCAGGAGTGGGGTGGGGGAAGGAGAAGCTTAGAGAGTCCAGGTGTTTGTGCCTCTGTGCGACTGTGTGTGTGTGCCTTTGTGCAGGACTGTGGTGGGGGTGGGCCTATGAGCATTACAAGGGTGTACATGCATGTGTGTGAGTGTGTGTGTGCCTGTGTGTGAGAGGGAGCTAACCACTCAGAGAAAGGGGGCCTTTGTTTCACTCCTGTTTATGTTCAGGGAAATCATTTGACCTAAATGAAACCGCTCTGCCCCAAGGATATTAGTATTGGTATATGGCTGTGAATGAAGTCAGGCTTGGGGACGTGGAATTTTCAAGTTGTTGCACCCATTAAAATTTGTTTAATAATCCCCCTCAATTTTTAGATGAGTAAAACTGAGGCCAAAGGGGACTATAACGATGCTGGGTAAGTCACAGGTCTCTGCTGGCCGGGACCAGAGCCTGGCTCCCTGGCACTGTATCCCAAAGTCTCCGCAGTTGGACTTCTGGGTATCTCAGTCAAGGAGGCTGGGCCAGCCAAACCAGGTGAGGGACTTCCAGGCAGAAAACAGGGCAAGATGGGGCCCAGGACCCCCTTGCTTAGTCTGTCATATTTCAGAATGAGCATTCAGGCTTCTCATGTCTGGTCCCTGAGCCAGTCCAGCCAGTGCACGCCATCCCCTGGGCAGATCCTTGAGGGCAACTGACCTTGTCAGGGGTTCACGGTGAGCAAGTGACAGTCAGGCATTGTTACTTGAACAGAGGTGGAATCATACTGAGGGTTGCGTGATGGCAAGGAAGATTTGTGAATTCAGGAAGATGGACAGGGTGATGCTGAGAACTGTCCTTTCTTCTGTGAGTGCTTTCTCTGCTCCAGGCACTGTGCTGGGTTCCTAAACTCTGGGGCTAGACTGCCCAGGCTTGTATTTTGGCTCCATCACTAACCAGGTGTGCGACCTCAAGCCAACCTCCTTCTTAATTTCTGCATAGTTTCTATATTGTGCCCACCACAAAGGGCTGTTGAGAGGTTTGAAAGAATGAGCATATAGAAAGCACCTGGAACTAATATTTCAAAATATGTTGCTATCCTCTGACCTTCAAAACAGTCCTATCAAAAATGTGAAGTATGGTGTTCCATTTTATGCATGAGGAGACTCAGACCCAGGGAGGTGGTGAGCATGGTTTAATGTAAATGGTAGAGATGATAACAGAATCCAAATATGTACATTCAGACTTTGTGCCAGTCCTCTGCAATCCTTTATTGTCCCACAATAAAGTGGACCCAAGGGGGGTTTCCTTTCTAAAAAAGACTCAATTAAAAGCAGAATCAAACATTGTATATGTATCCATTTTTATACAAATATGAAAGAGTAAAAGAGAAATGCAGAAAATGAAGAAGAGCTTCAGAAATGACCCTCTCCTAGACCTGAAGTTTTCATTAAGACCTTTCATTTTGTAGTATCTTGAATTCAAATAGGAGTCTGCACAGCTCCCTGCCCACCCAGTCTACCCATGTTTTCTCACTCAGATCCATCGCACAGGCAGGTCTGGGTCAGGTTGTGGGATGGTGTGTCTCCCATCAGTTTGTAATCTCTGCCCCTTTGCAGGCTCTGAGAGAAAGCATAATCGGCTTTACATAAAACATAGTTATGTGCCCTCAGTAAGGTGGGAGGGAGCAGTCAATGTGGAAATTACTCAGTTGTTCCTTATGTTGGCATGAGGGGCTGGAGTGGTGTTTCCTTGTCTGCTCCTCAGATCTTGCGTCTTATGTTCTCTTTTGCTCATCTGGCCCCCCTCCCTTCCCAGCCTGCTTTTTGTCCCTAGGGACACTGGCAAGCTTAGTGTTGTCTCAGGGACTTTGCACTCCTTTCTCTGCCTGAAATGGGGTTCTCTCAAGTTTCTGAAGTAGGCTACTTTTTGTTATTCAGGTCTCAACTCAATGTAATCTCAGAGAATCTTTTCCCAGCTATTCTGTCAAAATCAGTTTTTCCTTGCACCTCATCCACTCTCCATCCCATTAACCTGTTTTATTTTCTTTATAGAAATTATCAAGAGTTTAATTCATTGCATTTCACATGTTAATTGCTTCCTTCCTTCCACTAGAGTCCAAGCAGGAGTCAATGCAGGTCAATGCACTGGAGTCAATGCAGGTACCTCCACGAAAGAAAGGGACTTGTCTACCTTGTTCATTGCAATAGACTTAGAGCCTGGAAAACTGCCTGAGACATTAGGGGACCCCAGTCACACTTGTCACATGAATGAATGAATGAATGAATTAATGACTATAAAGTGAACAGCAAGTAATGGAGTGAGATGTGTAGACTAAAGGCAATTGCTATCGACGAGCTTCCCCTACCACTGACTTATTTGATTATCTATCAGCAGCTTAGTAAGTACAAGGGTCTGCTCAACTACACATTCTACTGGACAGAAGCTCCAGAGACTTTGGGGAATATGTGTACTCACTAGAGTTCACTTAGAAGCTGGCTTAAATTGCTACTGAGATATTCTTTACATCATTGCTGCCTATCAGTAACTTCTGAATTGTGATGATGGGAATTTTGATGTTTTCATCATAAAATTGGTTATGGTATCCTTGGAAAGAGTTTACCAGACTGTGATACCTGAGATGTAATTGGGCCAAGTCCTCATGGACCTACGGGAGTCTAAATGGCAGCAGCAATGCCAGAGAGACCATAGACGTTCATTCTTGCGACAGTGATAGGAAGTGCAGAGAGTTTGCCATCATCCACTTTGAACCCTAAAGCCCAATTTTCTAGCAATATCTAAAGAGCAAAAAGATCAAAATTCACCCACAATCTCAATGTCTCAACAGAACACACAGATTTTCTTCATATGTCTTTTCTTCTAGGATTTGTCCATTTGAATTAAGACAAATTATTTTCAAAACATTCTTGTGTAAGGAAATGTTGTTGTTTAGGGATATATTACATATAACTTAGAATATGTCAATCCCAGCTAAGCGACAGAAGTGGAAAGACTCCTAGTATATGCGTATATGCAGACCAGAAGGGAGGCAGACATGACCTCTGTAACCCCAGGATAGAGTAGTGCAAGAATCTGAAATCAGGTCACCGGGTTCAAATCCTGGCTGGGTGTCTTTGGGAGAGTTATTTAATAGTTTTGTATCTTATTAGCCTTCTTATCAGTAAAGTGAGGGCGATGAAAATAATACCTCAGAGAACAGTTGGGAGGATTAAATAAATGAATATACAAAAAGTTCTAGAGCAGCACTTGGGACCCGGTAAAAATGAACTCTGTGTCAACTAATATGATCGTTTTAAGATAAGTGCTGTAGGCTCTGAAGAGAAATGCCCAAGCTGCTCTGCGGGCAGGATGCACTTCTTGCAGAAGATGAAATTTTTCAATGCAGTGGCAGCATGACATCAAGGAAAGAATAGGATCATTGGGAAGAGAGAATTCTTCAATTCTGTCTTCACTATATATTAATGACTTGGACAAGTTATTTCACTTTCTTCTGTGGGGTGTTATCTCAGTTGTCCTGTGAAAATCAAATGAAGTGGTATTTGTGAGGCTTCTGGCTGGAGAAAGTGTCCTAGTCACTAGTTCTGAAGAGAGCCACGTGGTGTGGGATGCTGGGGCGCACTGAATCTATCAGCTTTGGGATGGCCTCAGGTAAAAGACACTGCCTCCCCAGGGTCATGCCTCTTTTCAGGGGCTACTCCTACCAGTGACTCATTTGATGACCTAAGGGGCATAAGAAGCTGGTCCCTCACTGTAAGTGGAGGGAACACTAAAGGCCATCTCAGCTCCAGAGCTCCCCAAGGGGTCCCCTGAGCTGTAATACAGCCCAGTGTCTGTAACTACCCCTTCCCGTCTCCTTTATTCCCTGCATTAGTCAGCTCAGGTTGCTAGAACAGAATTCTGAGGTCTGGATGGCTTCAAGCTCAGAAATTCATTCTTTCACAGTTTTGGAGGCTGGAAGTCCCAGATCAATTGGTTGGTTTTTAATGAGACTTCTATTGCTGGCTTTCAGAAAGCACCTTTTTGCCTTTTTGTGGAGAGAGAGAGGGAGAGACAAGCGCAAGCAAGCACCTGGTATCTCTTCTTCTTTTTAGAGGGGTGCCAATCTTTTCAAATGAGGTCTCCACCCTAGAGCCTCATTTAACCTCAGCTACCTGCCTAAAGGTCCTATCTCCAAATACAGGAACACCTCACAGATATTGTGGGGTTGGGTCCCGACCACTGCAATTAAGTGAATATCATAATAAAGTGAGTCATGGATTTCTTTTCCTGTACATATGAAGGTGTTTACACTATACTATAGTGTAGTATAGATGTAATAGTATTATGTCTAAAAAAAACCAATGCAAGTTCCTTAATGAAAAGGTACTTTATTACTAAAAATTATGACTCATAATCTAAACCTTTAATGAGTCAATCTTTTTACGGGTGGAGGGTCTTGTAAGAAACGTAATCTGCAAAAAGCGGTAACATGAAGCACAATAAAAGCACAATAAAGCAGTAGGGGTTTGAGCCTCAATGTGTGAATTTTGGAGGCATATAGGTCAGTCCATAACATCCCCCTCTCACAGGTGTGGACCCCAAACACTTTCCTTAATAATCTCCTCTGCTGGTGTCTGTCTCAATGTCTGCTTTCTGGAAACCCAAGCTGAGGACTCTCTTGTAAGTCATCTTACTGTACGTAATGCAGGAAACAGTAGTTACTCAATGTTTATTAAATTCAATATTTAACAATTTGTACTAAATTTGATACTTGGATATGAGTTATGGTGTGAAGGGTTACTCAGTGGTCAGAGAGATAAAAATTCCATTTCCTCCATGAGTTTGCCTTGCAGTATCCACGTGCATAAACACCATGAACTTTAGCCTAGTGATCCTGGCACCAAATAACCTTTGCCTACTGAGTGAGGAAAAGGGTCACTAGGCTGTTTGAGGTCCCAGTTACGAATGTCTGAGGGAACACAGAAGAGAACAGTTTCCTCTATTGACTGTTGTCTGTACCAGAGCTGTGGAGAAAACCCTGTTGGCACATAATTTCACACACACTTCTCACAACTGCACTATAAAGTAGGAACCTTTGTTAACTCCATTTGACAGATACACTGAAGCTTCCTTCCTGGGGTTACAGAGCCAAGCAGGGCTATAGTCAACGCTTACCTGGTATCCGAGTTCCCGAAAGGAAGGTAGGACTCTCAGGGTCCACTCCCTTTCATTAGATGCTTCTGCTCTGGGCTGTTCCTGTCACCACCTGCCTCTCCAGGTTGACAGTGACAGGCCTGCCCACCCTTACCCTCCTCATGGGCCATACACAGGCCACTTCCCAGCTGCTGTTTCCCAGAGGCCTTTGCAAGGCTGAGGAATCAGACCTCTGGGGGCAAGGCTGACACTGAAAGTTAATGATTATCAGTTGAAACTAAACACTTGTTTACATGTTGCCATCATTAGAGGTTCCAGCCTTACCTCTGCTGGGCCTCCTGCCAGATGTTTGGAGGGGGTTTTCACAAGCTGTGCAGTTTACTAAATACAAAAGCACTCATATTAAGGCGTCTTGGTATTAGGCGGTGCAATTCTGATAGCGGGTAATTGACTTTTTTAGTTGGTGCAAAAGGGACCAAGACAGTCTCAGAATTTGCTCAACTGGGACACGCAGACAGATGCTGGAGACATAAGAATTCCCTTTGTGACCCCCCCCCTCCCCTAGAGGAGAGCACTTTGGTTTAATGTTCTTTTGAGTGTTATGTCTGCCTCCTTGTGGATCTGAAGCAAGTCTTCCTGGGGAAATCAGGGGAGATTCACAGGAAAATGACATTTGCATGTGATGTTGAAGGATACATTTTTTTTTTCCAGGTAGAAAGAAGGAATGGGAAAGAACATTTCATAGAGAACAGCATGCAAAGGCACCCAAGTGAGGTTAGGTGGAAGTCTGATTGAGGACACTAAGTGTGGTTAGTGTCTGGCTGGGCACACTCAGGGTTCTCAGGCCTATTTTATTAGAATCCCCTGAGGATCTTTAAAAATTACCCAGTTCTCTCTCCACATCCTAATTAGATGCCACTCGTCTGCAATAGGATAAGAACATCAGTATGCTGGAAAAGTTCTCCAGATTATTCTCCTCAACAACCAAAGCAGACATTGATGCTAACATCCCAATGACCTTCACTGTCCCAATTTTTGGACAAATGCACTGGGGAGAAACTTGGACAACTTTTTGAATTTGTTACCAAGTGTGATTAAAGTGCAAGATGGGGCTTCCTGAGCGCTCAGCCTTGAGGGCAAACATTTCCCTTCGGGCTAGAGAGCCACATGAGACACCTTCTTTCTTGTCAGGGCCTGTTAGGGAGAGAATAACTTGCATGAAGAGCTCCACTTTGACCAGACCTTACCCACATCAATCAAGAAGATAAATAAGTACCAATAGGCCCCCATGCCTTTACCTATAACTCTTCTTCTGCTGACTTTTCTGGATGGAGGAAAAAAATGGTAAATTATTCAAGGTTGGGGAGAACAGATTTTGTAACTGTGAATTGTAAGAAGGCTGAATAAGAAACTATAGTAGGCTATACATATTTTATCCCTATTTTTTTTCACTCCCTTGCAGAAGAAGATTTCAGTTTTCGTTTCTCCCAAGCAGGACTGCTCACTTTGACATTCCCCGGGTGTCTGTAGTACTAGGCAATAATTAAATATCAGGTGCATAAGTTGCTCTTTAATTTGACATGTGTGCTCCAGGCAATAACGGCACGCAGTGCCATGTGGGAGTGTAATTGCTAAGGAATAAAATCTTGTAGCGAGTGAGATCATTGTATCAGGTACGGTGTGACAGCTCATTTGATCATTATGCCCAGGCTAAAGAGTTTGCCTAATTAGTTTCCATTAAAACTCACCCTTTAATCAAGAGTTATTCTTGCATAAAGAATGTCACTCGGTCCAGATGAATGAACAATGGTTTCCCCTCGAGATTGGACTCTCAGCTGCACTGGGATGCCATATGTCTTTTCCTACAATCCATACTCAGCTCTTAGCTGGGAAGCCTAAGCTGGAATAGCTGGTATGAATGGAGAAGATTGGATGGAGACAACTGATGCTGCCAGCCCTGGTAGGTAGATCTTGGGGTCTGTGGGAAACTCCCTGTCAGTCACAGAGAGCTGGGGTTTCCAGTAGGGATGACGGACCACCATGGGGAAGTCACTTGGGGACTGTCATATAGCACAAGTTGTGACAAAGCATAGTATGAGACCCAGTTCTACTTGCAGCTCCAAACTTTTCTGCCTCAAAGAGTGACCTCAATTCTCAAGCTTCTTAAGACCAAAGACATAGACCTTTACCTCTTGGTTTATTCTGAGACTGGGCTTCTAGAAACACAAGAGTGAGAATGAATTCTGGGCACACTAGGCATGTTAATGTTCATTAACATTTCCGAGGACCTAGAGTCAATCTACTGTCCATTTGAATCCCAGTTCTGTCCTTTAATAGCCGTAGGACTTTGGACAAGTCACATAACCTCACTAAGATTTTGTTTCTTTACCCCCAGAATAAATACTTTCTGGGTAAACAGGCTCTTCTCTAGGTACCTGGAGTTTAGAGATAACTCTTACCAATTTGGGTTTACCAAGCTACTCTAATGCTCCTGTATTCCTGGATCCCAGGATGGGGTATAACTCAAAAGAATTTATATTTTTGACTGAGGATGATTTATCATCACCAGGTAGCTGACAACAGCTATTTGACATCATTTTTAGATTCTGTCAAGGGCTCTCTGACCGCAAGCATAGAGTCCGGCTGGGAGAAGACACCACAAACTTCATCTGACAAGCAGGGAAAACACCAGATCAGGGGGGCATGGACCTTTCAGTTTTCTTCCTACTTTTCTAGGAAAATGTTTGTCGGGAGGGAGAAAATATTTGCCAGCAACATGAGGGGGTATTGTTATTCTGAACCCATATACTCCCTGAATGCACCTATCTCCGCAGGCTGATGGTCCCCAAATTTGTGCCTTAGCCTTGATCTTCTTACTTTGAACCCTGACCTTCTCATTGCCAACTAGACACTCTGACTGCAGAATAAGTCCCTGATCCTGAACTCTCGGCTCACGCACTTCTCAGCCTCAGTTTGCTTGTGTAGGGTGAATGAAAGAGTGCTCAGGATTTTCTTCCCTACCGCTGTTAGTATCAATGATAGAGCCCTGTGGGGTCTCATGTGCATGCCTCATGTCAGGCCCCTGAGGTTGGGTGTGGGCATGCATGAGTGGGCACGCCTAGGCCTCGAGACACTGGGCCTGGGGCAGCCGTAGCTGAAGCCAACAAGCGTGGGGGCAGAGGACCATTCTGGGTGCAGCACAGAGACCACAACAGAACAACAGAGAACCCAGAAAGAGTGAAGATTTGCCAGGGGCTGGGAGGTCTGCCAGCCTCCCGGACCCCCAGATCCCCTTGCCTGCCCTAGACCTGGTTGCCTCATTACACAAGATCATAAAAAGCCTGAAAAAGCCACCAAGTCTCCAGGACTCCTCCTTTACCTGTCTGCCCGGATCATGGAAAACCTGCCTGCTGTCTTCCTGCCGCTACAACTTGGTTGGATGTTTTCTCTTGATTAGACTGAGATTTTGGAATTTGGGGGAAGATACACCACAGAGGTGAAGTTTCCTCCTAACATCAAGTTAAGAGATATTATCAAAGTCATTCATCTCTGGCTTAATTTTCACCACTTAAAAAGGGCAGAGGCAGCTGGATTTCCCCCACTCTGAAGTCATTTCTGGTTCCATAGCCTATTTGTTAGACGTGAGTCAAAAAAATCCAGCATGCTCAGCAGTAGGGGAATTTTGTCCCACCTCTAGGAGGGAGGGATATAAAACAACTTATCAACAGTGTCCAGTAATAAATATTTGGAAGAGATGCATTGAGACTTTGCAAGTATCTTCTTCTTTACTGTTCTCCCTGATAATTTTAGTACTTAGCAGTGCATCTTGCCTGCAACAACTATACCTGTGGTGGTGGTAATGTTTTAATAGTGGTCTTTTATTTCAAGAGGGATCTTTTAAAATTACAGTGCTGGCCTCATTTGTGCATTGATTTGCTCTTTCTATTGAGCCAATAAAGTTTGAAGACTGCCCTTTGTACCCTGCCTGCACCCTTTCTGTTCTTAATGACACTTAGTTCAACTGAGCTTAAAGGCTGCAGCAGGCATGAAGGCTGCGCTGTGGCTTAAGCAGTGTGGCCATGGACCAGCAGCATCAGCATCATCGGGGGACTTTTGAAAGTTTGAATTTTTAAGGCCCGCTCCAGACATACTGAGTCAGCAGCGCTAGGGCTGCCTCGGCGTTCCCTGTTTTAACAAGCCCTTCAGGTGATTCCCAGGCCCGCTAAAGTTTGAGAGCCATGATATGAGTGTCTTTAAAGAGTAATTGCATGTCTATCTGATGCTTTTTAGAGACACAGACCACTTGAAAACACTATCTTTCTCATAGTCCTGAATAGCTGAATGTTCTAGGAGCAGTAGCTGTCCTAAGAGGGGTGTACTCCGAGGAATTTAGACATCTGCTCGCTTAAGTCAATTTAACATGCGTGGAGTCTCCACTCTGAGCCGGAGCTGTGCTCTGAGATGGAGATGTCACCTTCCTTACCTTCCTGGTCTTGTTCGTCAAACAGGGATGAAAGCATGTTAAATCTGGGTAAAGTTCTACAGAAAAGGTGTTTATAGTGGCTCACTTTTTGAAAATCCATTATATGCCAGGTAGTTTTATTTACATTATATTAATTGATCTCCATGAAATTTCTCAGTGGGGCTACTTTACAGATTTTAAAACAAAGTCAGTGAGCGGTAAAGCATATTTTTGATTACTTTCCTTGGATGTACCGGAAGTGGGACTTGAACTCTGGTCCTGCTAACCCCAGGAATTCTTTTCTCTGTGTCAATCTGCCCTGCCAGAGAGTGAGAGATTCTGTTCAGGGTGGCGGGGGTGTGCGTGTACAGTTTGTGAGGGGGAGTTTTTTCGATGGAGAAAGTGGATAAGGACTCCAGGCAGAGAGAATCCCTTGAGAAAAAGGCTCGGAGTCATTAAAAGGTGAAGCTTGCTGGGCCGGGGGAGGTGATCCCAGTGAAGTTGCTATAGAGAGTGCTCGTGGATGGCGAGGGGAGAGGCTGCAGAGATGCTGAAATGTGGGCTGGAGCAGATGAGGTGGGCAGCCTGATGCCTCGGAATCTAGTCCAGGTCCTACCCTGCTGGTTGCAGAGTCACTCTACTGGGGTTGACAACCCTGGGGGACCCAGAGCACAAATTGGAGTGTCCCTGTAAGGAGAGGGTCTGGAAGCGCAGATAATAACATAGGTTTTGGCTTATGTAATCTAGGACTCAGATGCTAACTCTCCTACTTACTGTGCAAATTTGAACTTGTTGCTTTCTGTTTGCACTTTGCTTACCGCAAAACAGACTATAATACTTGCAGCACTGGCTGAGCATGTGTGCTGTGCTTTTCAAAATACATTACACGAGTTCATTCACTGAATTGTCGTGACAACTTTATGGAACTAGTAATGCTAGTATTCCAGCACTTTACAGAGACGGAGACATGGAAAGGATAAGTTCAAAGAACAAATAAGCAAGCAGAATTCAAATGCAGCCTGCCTGTCTCTGGAGTCTGTGTCTTAAACCATCTGACCTTGTAGGAGTTTTGTGAGGTTGAAGTTAGTGCTGTACGAAGAGTGCTGACATGTGACTGCATCCACAGGGCGCCTTCACCAATGTGACGGCGAATTGCGACAGCTCACAGGAGCTCCATGGGTCTGTGGGCATTGGTGGCTCTATCTAGGAGTGGGGGACTTTATATCATCCCTGGCTCTGTGGGGTCTCTGGCATAATCTAGGGCTGTGATTATCTCTTTGTCACCTCTGTTCAAAGGATCTTCAGAGGAGCCTGAATTCCAGAGGATAGACCTGAGTATGAATTCTGAGGAATGATGAAGAAAAGGCAGATTATTAGATGTGAAATTATCTAAGAGTCAGGAGATCCAAGTTATAGGCCTAGTTGTGTCCAAGCCTGTATGACCCTGGGCAAGGATCTTCAGCTGCCTGGTCCCCAGTCATGAGAGGAGGAGGTTGGGTTATATTATTTCCATGTTTTCCTTTACATGTATAAGGAAGAGAGGAATCCAAGAATGCAGAGTCTCAGGGCGTATTTGTTTTTCTGAGCATAGCTGGCCTTCTCACTGGGGGATTGATCCCTCACATATTTGGGTAGGTCTTCTTCCCTGGACTATGTGTCAGCATCACTGTATAGCAATATACTACTACATATCACTATAACCAATACTTAGCAAACACTCACAGCAACTCTAAACCGCTAACCCATATCATCTACATGTGACCACACAAATGCAAATAATGCTGGACCTCATTAATTTGAGCTCAAAGAGTTCAGAATTAGGATTGATTTATGCTGTAACAGTACTGAATTCCTTTTGGTTTAAATTTTATATTGAAGTGTCATTGGTTTACATCATTGCTAGTATTTTGTAAGAAGAGGATCCCCCCTTCAGGTGCACTTACCATATTGTTTCTGAAGACTGATGAATTATACAAAAACAATGAAAAAAATCAAGAAGAAGAATGTGCCATCTTAAAATGATCTGATCCTATAATTTTCAAGACTGTTTTTTCTTTTTTTAATAAAGGACTAGAAGCCACTTCAAATTCTTGTTTGAAAAAGAGTGAAAAGATAATGTCATCAAATCAATGAACTTATTAAATGAGTTCTTTATTCATTAGAGAGGTTTTAAAAGGACTCTTGCCAGGCAGGCCTTAGTTATCTTCATTTGGGGTTGCACTAAATTCTTGGAAGAAATAATCATGTTTTATCCTGGTGGTCTCTGTAATTGCAGTTTTGTCTGAAATAAAGAAGAGTGGCAATCCCTGATGTTAGGGGCAATCGTGGAATCTGGAAGGTGCAAGGTTCTGACCTCTGACTGTGACCTCACACTTGTCCAGGTCTCAGGGTGGCCCACGTCTGTCTTGGCCTCAAGGACGAGAACCACCCCTCAGGAGGTGGGCGGTGGTGGGAGTGATTTTTACCCCATTTATCTCTTCAACATCAGCAATTTCTGTGTGTTCCTGACAGCAATGGATGTCATGCTGGGTAATCCTCTTCCTGTTGTGAAGGGGCCTGAGCAATTACCAGTGAAGTAATCATGAGAGATCCAAGGGGAAAGGGAGTTAATGACGCCTTTTATCAGATCTACCAATACATGAGAAAACACACTTTGCAGAAAATAGAAATATTTTCTCGTTCTAAACAAAGTTGGGTGGTGTCTTTAAACGTGTGTCTGAATGTATATGTTTTATAAGTTTTAGGGTTATTATTAATAATGAATTCATTTCACTTTAAGGGTGACCTTCATCTTGTCACACGATCAAGGGAGAATAAAAAAAATCTTGGCCTTCTCACTTCTCTTACACTTAATTCCTATAGTGCTACTGTCTTCTCTACTTGTGACAAACCAGAGGGTCCCCTGAAACAGAGGACAGGTTAGAGCCTCTCCTGCCTTCAGATGTTTGAATGACATTCCACTTAATATAAAAGCTGAAGCTGAGGCTCACTGTGGCCTTGGAGGCCCTGCCTGTCCCCGCCCCCGCCCACCTCCCCTCCCTGCTCACCTGTGCTCCACCTGCCTCACTGCCCCCTTGCTGCTCCTTCACACACTGAGCCTGGGGCCTAGAGACCCCCCTGCTGGCCCCTGCCTGCACAGCAGCCTCCTCCCAGAAGCAGGATCCTCCCTGCAGTCACAGTTTCACCTGCCCTTGTCTGCTGGTTTTCAGAGCACCTACGGCCTTTTGAGAAGTTTGGTCATGTGTTTAAGGCCTGGTCTGCCCTTCCTTTAACACACCCATCACAAGTGAGGAATCTCATCTCTCTCTCTCACCATGGCACGCCCAGCACCTGGCACAGTATCTGGAGGCTGCCAGATGCCTCATGTTTCTGAATCACTGACAATTAATAAATCCACAACTCGCTGCCACCTCCATCTACTGTGATCTTCCTGGTATAGCTTTGTATTTGGATTCTAATTACACTTTGGAGGAAGTGCCTTACTTGACTGACCAAGTAAGAGTGAGTGTTCTGTCATCTGTCTGAGAAATTTGGCTCAGAAGCTGGCTACGAATGGATGCATTAGGCTCAAATAAACAGTTTGACTTAGGGCTCTGATGCAAGACTGGGGTGAAAGTTTACTGAAAGAAAACATCTGCTGGACTGTCAAGAATGACAGTTTGTGGGCCTCCCTGGTGGCACAACAGGTTAAGCACAGCGTTGTGGAGCTGTCGGCAGCTGCAGCGCGAGTTTGATGCTAGGCTGGGGAGAATCCCACATGACGTGGCAGACCTCTCTTTACTCGCCCGCTGCTCCCCTCAGCAGTGTATTTCGGTCAGTCTGCCTGTTCTGCTCCCCATTCTGTCTCTGTCCCTCTCACAGCCCCACACTTCTGGCCTGCACCCCAGCTTGTATGCAAAAATAAAATAAATCTTAAAAAAAAAAAGAACGACACGTTTGTGTTTTCCCAAGTGAATGAGCGATAGCATGAAATGGGGATCCCTGAGAGCCTCCTTTAGCAGATGAGCCCATAAATATGTCTCTCAAATGCCTCTTGCCTCTATCTGCAACTTCTGATCCTATTTTATTGCTCTAGTTCAGGTTCATTTCGCTTCTTTTCTGAAGGGAATCCTGGAGGATTTTTCTTAAACAGAAATGCAGCCTAGAAAACCTCCTGCTGCACTCCCTGGAGAAGTGGGAATCCTTAGCTAAGGCTCTGGGGCTCGCACACACGTCACCATCAGATGGAGGTGGAGAAAAGGAGCTCGCTGTGCCCTTAATCAATTGCTGATCCTTTAGGGCCATTTTCCTTGCAGTGACCTTCTTTTGTGCCTCTTTGCCAAAGACAATTCACTTACACATCCATCTCCTCCTGACCAAAGTCTTGGATTTCCCCGTCCTCACCAGTCAGAACAGAGTACCAGAGAGCAAAGTGGTTCACTATTAGTCAGCCTACAAACTAAAAGCCTTTCCTGGTCACTGGTAAAGAAAGATGGAGGCCAATCTAATCCAGAGAAGGAAATCAGCTTCATAATCCTGGTATAAGAACTCAGTGTTGTCTTACTCCGAGAAGTACCTTTAGAAAAAGACATGCCTCTATAACATCTGTCATGCATGACCCCAGGACATGGCTGTTAACATTTGTTGGGACATTTATAAAAGATAGTTTGGAAGTGAATTGCATTAAAAGAACAGGTAAAAATTTCTGAGGTTAAAGGAAGTGCAGATGGTGAACTTGACTTGAAAAAGTTAAATATACAATTTATGTTCTGCTACAACCTTATCTGACTTATTTTCTTTGATTCTTGAAAGTGGGAAGAATGGAGGAAAAGGAGCGTGAGAAAGGGAATACTTGGGATGGGAAAAGTGTCTTTGTGTTGTCGGGAAGAAGTCAGTCTGCTCTCTACCTGGCTAGTAGGTAAATTGACAAGAAGTGTCTCGTGGGAGCCAGTGACCGCAGTTGCCCATAGAGGGGCCTTATTTGTAAAGGCTTGTTTGACATCTGTCTGCTCAATTGGTTATGACCAGGACTGGTGACAATGGTGGTTGGGACTTTCCTTTCTTTCCATGTACCTCTTTCTTTACATCTGCCTCTCTTTTGTGCTCTGAAACACACATTAGTGGGTGATCTGAATGAATTACTCATAGAGGGTGAGTGGATAAGACTGAAAATTTTGGAGACTGATAGTGAAGATTTTGTTTGTTTGATAGTGTGATGTTAGCCCTGTCACTGAATATTTCTGTGTTTCATTGTCCTCTAAAAGATGGTAATGACAATAATATTTATCTCATAAGACTGTGAGGGTCAAATAAATAAAACATACACAGTTATTACAGCAACTGGCGCATGGCAAATGCTCAAACATTAATTATTGGTATCATTAATAATAGTAATAAAGATATTTCTGGGGGCTTCGTTATTAACTCATACTTATATTTTAACTTTAAAGCATGTATATTTCTGAGAATTCTGTGTATAGCATCATGTAAGAAGACTCTAAGTTATTTCTTTTTAATACAAAGCACATATTTCAAAATCTACTTGCTTTGGGGAGGTTGATACATGCATTTGAAAGCAGGTGTGCTGTGGGAAGATGTGCTTCCTAACTTTGGTTCCTTGCACTAGAGGAAAGAACGTGAACGATGCCTAACCTGGAGTTAAAAGGACAGAGAAATGTAGAGTCTTACTCCTGCAGGATGGTTGATCAAAATTCCACTCAATTTCATTTTTCTGGACTCTTTTTATCTTGCTCACTATGTTTCAGTGCCCAAAGTGTATAGCTCCAATTCCCCAGACTTCTCTCTACTAGAGAATAGCATCAGCACAGCAGGAAAGAAAGAGCCCCTCCCACAGGACAGTCCTTAAAGCAGTGTGGGCTGAGGCATTTCCCACCTGGTACATCCTCCCTTGGCTCCTAGACTGTGATTACACCTGCCAACTGGCCTGATTCTGTGCTTGAGACTCAGCTCATGGCTAGGGAGGGACTCTTTCAACATAAGACTCTGTGAAGAAAATAAAAACATTGATAGCTTATCATGTACATGGATTGAATTATATTAATTCACAAAGCAAATAATTTAGACTCAGTCATGCATTTATCTTTCAAAATACTGTAACCCAAGTACCTAGAACAATGTATGGAACATAGTAGGCACTCAATAAAAACTTTTCATAATAAAGGAAATATCAGGTATAAAATTTGCTCCAACACTCTACTGAGTAGAAAGAGGTAACCAAAGAACACAGTGACCCCAAGCTCCCTGTCCAGATAACATCTACTGCCCCCAAATAAGGAACACATCAATAAGTTTTTAAAAAGTCAAACTAAACAGAAAAAATTGAAAGTTCTGCATTTCCTTTGCAGAACTTTGACCCTCATCCCATTTCTCTAAAAGTAATCACTGATAACAGTTCGTGCAATGATTCTTCCAAACAATTGTTTGTGTAAAACACAAACACACAGGATCACAAAAATAAATAAACACACAGGATCACATTGGTCATATAGTAAACTGCAAACTAAAAGAACAGAGGTTTACAAGGTAAGGTCTGCTGACAGTCTGCCAGAAGTATAGCTGCTTCAGAAGCATCTGGTTTGCTTGAAAATAATATATTGATAAATTCCAGTAAACATTTTACCTGTATGATTTGAGTGAGCCCAGGAATCTGCGTTTCTCCAGCAAATGTATATAATTCTGAAATGGAAGGGTCATTGCTCATTGAGAATCTACTGAAGTAAAAGTGGTTAAGCTTTATCACCATGTCTTCCTCTTACAGGGTTGATGGACTCCTTAGCTAATTGTGATTAATGCAGGCCACCTGCTTGGTCACTGTCTGACTTTATCTACCTGCTTTCCTCTCCTCCAGGTTCCTTCAGTACCCTTTCCTGTTCAGTGCTATCTACCAAATTGGCTGGACTTGTCGCTTCCTGGCAGCAGATGTGGAGATTAACTGCAGGTAATTCTATCTTTCTCTCCTCAACTTCTCAATTTAAATCCATTTTAAAGTTTCTAGTCATAGCTGTGGCTATCCTTATTCTAGATTGTTCTGCAGCACAGGTCCATACAACGCTGGAATTGCAAGAATATTTGTTCTTTAGGGATCTCTGTCTTTTTTTTTTTTTAGGGATCTCTTTCTGAAAAACATTTGCTTATTATGACCAGGGGATAGCTCTATCCTTCTACCTCTCCCTCCAGACTCTGCTCTGAACTGGAGTCTGCACTTGGGTCTGTCTCCTTGATGTTCTTCACTGTGCTGGTGGAGCTTTTCTGTGTTATTTTGGATTTTTAGGAAGAAAACGATAACCTCTTGGTTTAACAATGTCTGAAAACTTTTTCCCCATTGTGTAGATGTCGTGGACTCCATGTATGATGCTATTCAATATGGCTAAAAATTGGGAAGCAGTTTTTCCTCCTTGTTCAGCTATAAAGGACAGTCTCTGCTTGGGCTGCCTAGACATCAAACCATAAGCAGGAGGGAAGACAAAGGCCTTGACTCTGCATACTGAGGCTCAGGAAATCTAACTGTCATACAAATTCTCAACATAAAAGGGGGTGGGATTGGATACTATCAATATATGTCCTAGCGAGGGAGCTTACCACTGGGTTATATGTGACCCCAAAAGAAGAACGTTCTTCCCTCCAAGAAGGCTTTGAGGGGAGGAGTGACATAGCTAACTTAAATGGAAAAGCAGCACACTGATTACTATGCTGAGCATCTGCGGGAGGCCAGGGTAGAAGCAGGGAGACCTGTTGGGAGGAGAAAGGGTATTCTTTTTTTTTTTTTTTAAGATTTATTCATTTATGCACACAAGCTGGGGTGTAGGCCAGAGATGGGGGGTGGTGGTGAGAGGATTCACCAGAGACAGAGTGGGGAGCAGAACAAGCAGATCCACTGAAATATACTGCTGAGGGGAGCAGAGGGCCAGGCAGAAGAGGTCTGCTGTGCCATGTGGGAACCTCGCTGGCTGGGGATCGAACTCGTGCTGCAGTGGCTCTGGATAGCTTGATAGTGCTGTGCTTAATCCGTTGCGCCACCAAGGAGATCCAGGAGGGATATTCTAATAAGACGCTGAGGCCACAGAGTAGCTGGCACTGGGTGCTGGCAGCAGGGTAGTGAGAGGTAGTTGCAGGCAACCCAGGGTCTGCCTGACACCGTAGCTACAAGCTGCCTGAAATTCAGAGCCCATCAAATTCACCCGTTTCCATTTCAATTTTATCTCAAAGGTGCTTTATCACCAATTCTCTTGAGAGCTTCCTCTATCAGGTTGAATAACGTTGGGACAAGAGCAAAACATCTGGTACCCTCAAGTACCCAAGTGATTCAGATCATTTGAATTCACAAATTGCATCTTTTGAGCTCTGTCAATACAGATCGTGGTCTGGTACAACGAGAAGCACCGAGATAGGGCGGGAGACCATTTCTCTTCCTGGGCCTCTCCATGCCCTGCCCTGTAACTGGATGGGTTCCTTCTCTGGCCCCAGTGCCCCTGTAATCAAATGAAGGGCAGGGAAGAGGAGCTTTGTGAGGGGCCTTCCACTATACATAGGTGGTTGTTCTTAATTTACTGCTGCCCTTAATTTACTCTTTCCCAGGAGTCTGGGAAAGATTTGAATTGGGGTGAGTGTTTTGTTTTTTTCTTTTCTCATTTATTTATATTCCTATTTAAAAAATGAGAGTGGCATCCCTGAGAACCTGCATGGCAAGTTCAAGAGGGAGAGGCTGTACCCATAAGAGGGACACTTTGGAAGCTTATGGCAACAAACTTCTTGGGAAGAAAAAAGCATTTCCTTGCACATTTCATCTGGTTCAGGCCCTGGAGGACTCAGGGGTCTGGGAGCTGCCCACAGCGCATGTCTGTTTATACCTTTGGGTTCTCCTTGGAGGTGACTAGAAACAATCTCCCCAGCTTTGGCAAGCTTCCTCTCTGGTGTCTGCATGGCACTCCATCACTGCACCAATGAGCATTGTCAACTCTGAGGGGTGTTCACTGTCCCCCATCCCCGTTCCTGTGTGCCTGGGTTTGCCAAGAACAGATGTATTTGGACAGGTAAACTGAGGTAGCTGGGGATAAACATTAAAGGATCCTTTCTCCTACTTATTTCTTGGATGAGTTTCTTGTTGAGGCAGCTGATGGTGTGGCGGGAACAGGGAAACATCTTTGCCAATGCATTCTGCAAATTGTGGAGGCCAGGTTCCCCAGGGAGCAGAGGTCCTGGTTGATGAGAACTCGTGAAGCTCAGAGCAGGGCTCGTGTCTCTTAAACACTCCCAGAATGACTGCGCAGTGGTCATCTAGCCATGGGTGACTAAATAGAGGACTAGGAAAGTATAGTGGTTCCATGGTCAGATCTCCCCAGAGTTCACAGGCTACCCTGTGAATTCCCAGGCCACGCAGTCTCAGGATCCCCCTGCGATGCAATACTAGCATTCACGAGCACCTATGCATTATACCTGCATTATCCACATTATCTTATGCATTATGCCTCATCCATCCACACCTGTGCAACAGGTGTTAGCATTCCTTGTGCAGATGGGAACATTAAGATTGAGAAATAGAACTTAAGACATGTCGGTTAGTGACAGATGACATAAGGTCTCACTCAGAGTCTGCGCTCATCACCACCTTGAGCATCGTCACCAAGCCAAATGTTCTCCCTCAAGGATCCATGTCACAGAGTCGGGTCCAGAGGCCACAGTGCAGAATGAAACTGGTGGTTATGAAAAGGTCCAAATAATCGCAAACCAAATATGAAGTTTGGGGGTCAAAGCAATTCTGTGTTCTCAATTGTGTTTGCCTTTTCTTTATAATTTATCAAATATTCTCCCTCTATCTAGTTTAATTTAATTGAGTTTTATTTTTAATTTTGTATATTTGTATTTCTATTTTATTCCTTTTATTCAGGAGTAAATAAGCAAGTGATTTTTACCTATTTCATTATTGTTTTTTCCCCCAAAGAAATAGCTCTTGGATTTATTTGTTACTTTAATTTCTAGCCTATTTTCTAATTTATTGCTTTCTGGTTTTTTATTGCATTAATTCATTTTCTTTCTGTTTTTCTTAAGATTATTTCATTTTATTTTTAATTTCTTCAATTTTGTGTTTAATTCCTTCAGTTTCATTCCTGTTTAATAATATACATTTTCATAACTATGAGCCTTTCTACCTATAATGTTTTGACTATATTACACAGGTTTCAAGATGTAAAGATTTCACTATCCTTCATTCACTGAATAACCTGTGTTTGGCGGGGGTGGGGGTTGCTAGATTTTTATGCTAGTGGCTGCAAATATGGGCCGAGATATTACTGCCCTCATAGAAGTAAGTCAAATGGGGAAAAGAAAATAAGTAAATAAGTAAGTAAATAAAGTAATGGCAGGCAATGATAGGCATTATAAAGAAAATAAAGCAGAAGCAGCAGAATGATAAAGAATGAGGTGGTAATGTAAAATGGGCATTGAGGAAAATTATCTTTGATGACTGGACAGTTAAATAGAGACCTATAAGAAGTGAGGAATCGACATAGGAAGAGGGGGTATTCCAGGAAGTGGAAATAGCACATAGAAATGTCCTAATGCAGGAACATGCTTGGGGTGTTCTTGAATCCCAAGGAGGATAATGTCACTGAAACTGGAAACACTTAGAGGGCAGGGGTCAGAGGAGGCTGGTGAGCTCTGTAGGGGTCAGATCATTTGCAGCACAAGAAGTCATGATAAGGATTTGGGGTCTCATATGTGTGATAGAAAGATACTAAAGAGTTTTGAGGATAGGAATGTGATCTCATTTATGGCATTTGATTGATTGGATAATAATAATTTTTATTGAAATACAAAACTCGTCCATTTAAATGTATGATGAATTGTGATACACAAGTGCACACACACCAACATAACCAATCAATGCACAGAACATTTTCCATATCTCAAGAAATTTCCTTGTGCAGTCAATGCCCATTCCTGCTCCCAGGCTCTTCCTCCCCTTACACTTACTTCCTCTTTTCATTTTCCTTCCCTTACTCCTTTTCCTTCTTCACATGGGGACATCTAATTGTTTCATCTGTGAAGAAGGCTATTCTTTCTCCATTGAAATAATTTCACATTTGTCAAAAATGAATTGAGGATATATTATGCATCCTGAGTTTGGACAAATGTGTAGTAACATGCATCCATCATTGCAGTATCATACAGAGTATTTTCACTGCCCTAAAAATCCTCTGCGCTATGCCTATTTATCCTTCCCCCACTCATAAACCCTTTGCAACCACTGCTTATTTTACTGTCTCCATAGTATTGCTTTTTCCAGAATGTCATATAGTTGTAATCATATAGCCTGTGGCCTTTTCAGATTGGCTCCTTTCACTTAGTAATATGCATGTAAGTTTCCTTTATGTCTTTTTTCAACTTTCAAGCTCTTTTTTTTTCTTTGTTTTGACACTGGATAATGTTTCACTGTCTGGATGTGCCACAATTTATCGATCTAGCTACTGAAGGACATAGTGGTTAATCCCAAATTTTGGAAATTATAAATAAAGCTGCTATCATCATCTATGAGCATTGTGCAGGCATGTTTTCAACTCCTTTAGGTAAAAGACTATGATTGCTAGATCATAGTTTTGTAAGAAACTTCCAACTGTCTTCCAAAGTGGTGGCATCATTTTCCATTCCCACCTACCTGCAGGGTATAAGAGTTCCTGTTGCTTCACATTCCTGCATTAGGTACTGTCAGTATTTGGATTTTGGCCTTTGGAATATCTGTGTAGTAGCATCTCATTGTTTTAATTTGCATTTTCTTGATGACATACAATGTGAACACCTTTTCATGTGCTTATTTTCCATCTGTGGGCCTTTTATGTGGGAAATCTGTTAAGGTTGTTGGTCCATTTTTGAACCAGGTTTATTTTTGTCATTGAGTTTTAAGAGTTATTTGTATATATTATATAACAGTTCTTCATCACATATGTATTTTGTAAATATTTTCTTCCAGTCTGTGGCTTGTCTTTCTCTTGATGTGTTTTGCAGAGCAGATTTTTTTTTTAGAAGTCCAGTTTGTAAATTATTTCTTTCATGGATCATGCCTTTAGTATTACATCTAAAAGATCATTAACACACCAGACGTCAGTTTGGTATTCTCTTGTGCTGTATTCTAGAAATTTTATGATTTTGTTCTTATTATTTAGGTCTATAATCCATTTTGAGTTACTTTTTGTGAAAGTGTATGGTCTATGTCTAAATTTATTTAAAATAAGCTGGAAAGTATTCCCCCTTTCATTTTTTGGAAGAGCTTATGTAGAAGTGGCATTATTTTTGCCTTCACTATTTGATAGAATCATCAGTAAATTCAGTAAGTATGAGATATTCAGATTATCTATTTTTTCTTGATTGAACTTTTGTTATTTTCATCGTTCACAAAATTTTCCCATTTCATCTAAGATGCAAAATTTATTGGCATAGGTTGCTTATAATACTCTTTTATGATCCATATAATGTTTGAAGAATATGTAGATATAGTCCCTTTTTCTTTCCTAATATACATTTATTTTGTCTTCATTCTTATTTCTGTGTTGTCTGTGTAGAGAATTATCAGTTTACTTGATCTTTTCAAAGAGCTAGCTCTTGATTTTATTGTTTTTGTGTTTACCTGCCTTTTATGATCTCTATTATTTCTCCTTCTACTTACTTTGAGCTTGATGTTCTTTTCTTTTTCTGTTTTCTTTATTTTAGCTTTTCTCAAATTTTATTAATTTGTTAGTCAGTTACATAACTATATAATTTTGGAGTACATCTTCATACCTCCATATGTGCCTTTGCTTTCATTCACTCTCTACCCAAACTCCAGTGCCAGTGTCCTATACCCTTCATTCCCCTACATTTCTAGTTTCTCAAAGTAGTATTTTAGATTATTGATTTGAGATTATTCTTATCTTCTAAATTAAACATTTATTGCTATATGTCTTCCTCCAAGAATTGGTTTAGCTGCATCATAGATTTTTGATATGTTGTGTTTTAATATTTGTTTCTTTCAAAATATTCTGTATTGTCTCAAAAGGAAGATTGATCTTTATTAATTTCTTCAACTTAAAGAAAAACCAATGTTCTTTGAAAAATTTTCATGGGTTCCATCTGGGAGCAAAATAATCAATGATCAATACAAATCAACCATTTATTTTTTAAGTCCAAAGTTACAGCCAAACATGATAGTCAGTGCTGTAATTTATACTTCATAGTTGAAATGGAAATCGAATGCTTCAAATTAGGATAAATCTTAATCTTTTGAACATAATGATGACAATAATAGAGAAGAGATTTCTGAAACATAAGTATATGTTACTTGCAATGATGGCAAAAACTGATAATCATTAGAAGGGAGAAAGGTTCTAACATTTAGTAAACTCCTATTATGTGCCCAGATCTGGGCCAGGAATAGATGTTATGTCATCCAGTTATTTAAGTAATTCAATGAGATCAGTATCTATCTATCTATCTATCTATCTATCTATCTATCTATCTACCTACCTACCTATCTATCTACTTATTTATTTATTTAAAGATTCATTTATTTATGCATACAAGCTGGGGTGTAGGCCAGAGGTGTGGGGGTGGTGGTGAGAGGATTCACCAGAGACAGAGTGGGGAGCAGAACAGGCAGATCAACTGAGATACACTGCTGATGGGAACAGTGGGCGAGACAGGGAGAGGTCTGCTGAGCCATGTGGGAAGCTCCCTGGTTGGGTATTGAACTCATGCTGCAGTGGCTCCAGATAGCTTCATTGTGCTGCGACTTAACCCGTTGTGCCACCAGAGAGGCCCAAGATTAGGATTTAAAGACAAGGAGACTGAAGCTCAGATGTGAATTTACTTTTCTAAGCTTACATGTGATTCATTATTAGGGTGATCTGATTACCAGAAACAAGAGAAGAAAATAGAATAATTAAGCATTTTTTTGAATATTTCTATGTGGTTAGTAAAAACATTTTTGTTCAGAGGCTTTTTGTCCTAACCTCTGCCTTAATACGAATGGAGTATATTCTGTTCCTAGCACTTGCCTTATTCCCTACCTTCTTGGAATTCATTTTGTTTTTCACTCATGCAATTAGAGAAAGGAGAATTATAACATGAACCATCTGACACTTAAAAAACAAGAGGATTCTTTATCATAACCACAATGATATTGATAGGCTCAGAGTGTGCCTTTATCAGCTGGAAGTCAGGTCCCAGCTCTGCTCAGTAGGCTATCAGAAGTTCCTCAGTTCTTTCTTCTTCTGTCCCAGGTGCATGTTTATCTAGGGGCTAGTGTCAAACCTCTAGGTAAAGAGAATTACAGGATGGAGCTTTGTGGGTTCTGTGGCATATGCGATTTACTTTCTCTGAGTAAAATAACAGCATAGTGACACCAGCATGAGAATTTAAACTCTCAGAGGACTCCCATCTCTCCATCCACTCATTTAAACTTTATTAATTATTCATGGAATACCAACTACTAAGAATTGTACTAAGAATTCTACTAGGTGCTAAGACTCAACAGGTAACAAAACAGAGGAAATGCCTGCTCTCATAATGTTCATTTCCAGTTGGATATAATAAAAATAAAAATTGGGGATAAATGTGCTAAGCATTATTCCAAGTGCTTTGCATACATTACCTCACCCCCGCCCCTCAACACACACCAAAGACCCCAATGAGATAGATGCTACCGATATTTCAGTTACAGAGAGAACTGGGGGCAAGAAAAGCAACTTACTTGAGGCAACCTAGATAAAAGAGGTAGAGCTGATGGTAGATGCTTGCTTCTGGAGTTTATATGCTCATATTTTATTTAGTATCAGCCTAAAATCCTGTAAGGAGTACAAGGATGAGTCAGCCATAGATCTTGGAGAAGAAGCCATGAATAAATGGGAATGGAATAGTGTTCATATTTCTGTATGGGAAGATTTTACAGGGAAAGATGTCAAATCTTCCCAATCTTCAAATTTAAATAATTCAAATAAAAATATGAAAGTGTTTTCTTTCTGAAACTTCTGAACTACACTTGCCTCTTCTAGGTGAGTTATCTTTTTTTTAGATTTATTTATTTATGCATACAAGAACTGGGGTGTAGGCCAGAGGTGTGGGGTGGTGAGTGGATTCATCAGAGACAGAGGGGGGAGCAGAACAGGCTGATCTAATGAAGTACTGAGAGATCTGCTGTGCTACATGGGAAGTTCCCTGGCTGGGGATCAAACTCATGCTGAAGTGGCTGTGGACACCTTCCCACATGTGCCACCAGGGAGGGCCTAGTTAGCTTTTTATCCTACTTTCTTGAGTGGCATGCTTGAATGGCCTGGGTTCCTTGATCCATGTTGCCTGTAACAGTGATCTTGAAATGTTGGTGTGGGTTATGGAGGAATTTCTACTCCTTTCTGGCAAAGTGAGAAAAGTAGTGGTCTTCATAATGCAGAATTTATTCAGTATAAAAAATTGTTTCCTGAATATGTTCATCTTGGAATTTGGTGTTTGAAATGATTTTCTTTGGCATGATAGTATTTGGATATTTATTTTTATTATTAAATATTAATGTACTAGGGGCCTCCCCGGTGGCGCAGCGGTTAAGCGCTGCACTGTGGAGCTGTTGGCAGCGGCGACGCGAGTTCAACGCCCGGCCAGGGAGAATCCCACATGGCGCGGCAGACCTCTCCTGCCTTGCCCGCTGCTCCCCTCAGCAGTGTATTTCTGATCTGCCTGTTCTGCTCCCCGCACTGTCTCTGGTGAACCCTCTCGCTGCCCCACGCCTCTGGCCTGTACCCCAACTTGTATGTATAAATAAAAAATAAATATTTAAAAAAATATTAATGTACTAAGTAGAAAAAAGTTGAAAATTTGGTCTAAGTGCCTCCAATTTAATTATTTTTTAAAAAAATTAATGGCACACACACAAGCACACAATTTCCAAGTTATGTGACACCATATATACCAAGCTTCTTGAAATGGGTCACAGATTAGAAGAAACTAAGAGTTTTATAAGTGTCAACAATGAAGTACAAGCTCGCTGCTAGAACATCTTCTTGACAACTCTGATAAAAAGACATTGATCTCTGACTGAGGAGGGAGCTCATGGGCTGATTAGTTCTCATAAAGCATCCTACTCCATTTCTAGACATTTCCACTCAGGAAATTTTCCTGTAAGACAGAAAAGAACCTAATTTTTGCTTTTCTAAAAGAGAGCCTTTCTGGCACTTAAAGGCAGCAGCCATATTGTGCCGAAGTCTCGTCTTCCTCATGCTCTTGTTCCTTTCAGCCAATTGCAAGCTGCCAGAGGTAGTCCCTGTCAATACAAATACCAGCAGCTTCAGGTTATTTGGCAATCCCATCATATAGTTTGTATATTGAATTTGTAGTTGTTTAAAAAAACCTTAAGCTTATGGTTTTTCCTCCTACCATGATGAGTCATATTTAGCTAGAATTCTCTATGTCTATCTATGAGAAGTTGACTGTTTGAACGTATTGACAGTATTATATTTATCCTGGACAAGTTTCCACCTGCCTATTCAATTATTTCAATACTCATGAACTTGGCATGTCAATATTTTGATAAACATATTGTCTACATCTGTATAGGATTCTGGGAAACCTACTAACTGGGTTAGGGACAAAGACTGAGTCCTATTACTAAGATGGTAATGAACTCCAGAATTTTTATGACAGTTGATATTTCCAACATCAAAACTCTCTTCTATTATCTTCAATTATTGGTACAATGAATAGTTAATGGGCTTATAACATCCCATTAGGTATTTTTGTCTAATAGTCATTACTTATCACTTTCAATATAGATGTTCAACCAGTTATTCAGCAAATTCCTTCTTTTACCCGATTGCAGACTTATCACAATATATTTTGTCAATCCTGACTGTTCTACTGACAAATCAATAAAAAAAATCCCAATTAGATTTACTTGTTAAGATTTTTCTTTATGGAACCTGGTCATTATTGCTTATACTCAACGTTTTCAAAGCCCATTAATTTGATAATTATTGCTTTGCTAGTGCTTGAAATAACTAGATTCTAGTGTCTATAACTACCTCTGCCTTTTTTGAAACCAATACAGAATCATTCATTCATTCAACATCTATTTTTTGACTGTCCACTATAGCTCATAAACTGTTCTTGGTGTTTGGCAATATAGGAGTTATCTTTATATACAGTCATATTGCCTTTAAGCACCTTTCCTTTTCAATATTGTTTTCATGATTTCTCAGAAATCACTGACAGGAACCAGTCCTATCTACATGTTCTCTCAGGCTGGAGACTTGTTATCACTTAATCTGGTTAACAGCTTTGATTCCTTTGGCATCCTAGATATATGGTTTTTCTTACACTTTCTTCCTCCCTCTTTCATCCTTTTTCCTTTCTCTCTCATTTTCTTTTTCTCCCTGTGTGTGTGTATCTTCTTTAACTCTGATTCCTAGTTTTCCCTCACAAAGAAAAAATATCTATATTAATACAGGGATAATTCTGGTTGTTTTGCTGGAATGGTAAGTGGTCTTGTTGAAATTGTGGGTCTTGAGGCAGGGAGTAAATACTGGAAGTCCTAGTCACTATGTATTATTTATTTATTCTTCAATTGATCTGTATAGGAGAAAAGGAATAGGAGAAATGCAATGGGGCTCTCTTATGAGTAGAAGGGCCAAAGCTGATGAAGCCTGAATAATTTCTCCCTATTAATGCTTAGCATAGTCAGTCATCTCCCCTGGTTCTCCACAGAGCAAGCTCTTTAACTATCACTTAACAGAATAAACACTTTCCGCCCCGCAGTAGAGTGCAGCAAGGAATAATAGTAATTTACAATACTTGAATCTACGCAATTAACTCTATAGCATTTAAAAAAAATATGCAATTTTCTCTTCGTAGGAACTCCCAGGCCCACTGGTGGAAGTGATGATTTTTGCATGTTGTATATGCCTCTGTCTTAGCTGTGATGAAGGATACTTTCTGTTTGTTCTGTGCCTTTGGCACACTGAACAGGTTAGGTTTGGGCAGACTCTGGTTTTAGTACTGGGTACTTTGTCACAAGAGGCACATGTTTGCAGTGAAGATTTGGGGATGGATGGCTTGTCGTGGTGGATTTCAGCAATGTTTGCAACTTTTTGAAAAGGGAAAACATGCTACTTTCCTAAAAATCTTTTCTTTTGGTTTTACTCCCAAACTCTCAGCCTTCTCATTCAAATAAAATTCACATCTGTCTGCATGTATGTGTGTATATGCACACATGCACATGCACACGCACAAACACACCAGAGCTGCTGGGGTTGGAGAATACCATTAATAATGTACCCAAGTCTGGGTGCTTTTTAAAAGTCTATTTCTTGCTTATAAATAAATGGTAATTTGTTTAAAAGCATCATTACACACAGTGTTCAGCCAGATCCCATGCATTCGATTATTTTAAATAAATGGACCATAAAAGGAACAAGTTCTTTCTAATTTACAAATGATAGGAAACATTTTTCAAGAAAAAAAAAGGAAAAAGTATAAAATTTGTTCTTAACTACATCTCATTAATGTGGAACTGTTCAATGACCTGTAAAGATTAAAGAATTAGTGAATTGGTGGAATTATCAGAATGAAAAATCTGTATAATTTTGGTTTCAATTTAAAAATCTACTAAACAGTCTAGCGACTTGAGTCTCGGATATTACTTTTTAATATCGGTTCCTACAAATGCAGTGGCATCAGGGTTACAAATGAACTGAATGGAAAGCAACAAATAGTATGTTTAAATTCACAGCACAACAGAGGAGCTAAGTGGGAAGGAGGGATGCCTTGGGCGAGGGGTGAGGGGGGGGGGAGGACGGGTTATTTTTTTTCCCAATAAAACAACTGAAGACATTTCATTAAGTGACCATTCTGCTAAGTGGAGCAAAAATTAATATACATAAATGCATTTATGTCCAGGCAATGGTGCCTTAATTAAGAAGTCGGCTTCAAATGGAGAACCAGAAACAGCAATTGAGCCATCATCACTATAGTCTCTTCTCTTTCCTAAAGTTTTTCCAGCAATTACAAATAGGAGAAGGAACAGCAGAAAGGGAGGGGAGAAGTTCTTCCACTGGGGATATGGCTCAAAAGATGTGGCTATCCCAGCGCAGGCGTGTGTGCTAGCAGGCAGGATGTGGCTGAAGGCCTCCACCTCATTTTGACACAAGCTTACCAGGAAGGGATGTCTATTCTGAACAACTCCCGTGAGTCCCTTTCTGCTGGGGATCAGTTTAAACTGTGCCCTTTAAACCTTTTCTGCTGGGCTATAACACTTTAAAAAAATTTTTTTTTTAAATTTATATCCTTTACATTATTGTGTATCCCCTGAAGGTATCCCACCACCAACTCACCTGTGAACCATCACCATAGTCCCTTGTGCTCTTTTCTCCCCTGTTTTGATCTCTCTTCCTCCTCCTTCCCTGTAGAATGGGCACATGCACATCTATGTTTATTACAGCACTATTTACAACAGCTAAGATATGGAAACAACCCGAATGTCCAAAAATTGATGACTGGATCAAGAAGATGTGCGGTACATGCACACAATGAACTCTAACACTTTTGAGGAAACATATTACTTCTAAGATCTCTTAATGACCTCTGTCATACCAGCCTCAGGCTAGAAGCACAATGAATGGTTTTAATTTTGGGGTCCAGACACATCCAAGGACTTTGGGAAGCAATTTGTGTTAGGGCTCTAGTCCCCAGCCCAGGGAAATAAAGACTAGAAAGAGATTCCTGAAGAAATAGCCTGGACAATTCGTTAAGGCCCCAGAAGGCCAGCATACTCTCTGACCAGGTTTGTTGCAGGAGTCAGGACCGAAGGGAGCTTGGCATGGGGGCCAGAGCTCACAGCGCAGGCTGGACTCTGCTAGCCTGTCTTCCATACCCCTTTGTCTCTATTCTCTGCCACCCCTCACATGTTCGAGATGGGACCTGGGCACATCTCACTGCCAAGTCTAAACTCTATTATCATAGCCTGTTGACTCATCAGAAAAGAGGAGAGAATTTTGAAGAGTGTGAAGACATTACATTTTTGTTACCAGGGAATAGCAGTTTCAGGAAAAACAAAAACAAACAAACAAAAAAAACAACAAGAAAGGGTTGGAGAAGACATCTGAAGAGCTAGAAAGAAGAAGCAAAGAAGTCTTGGACTAACTATGGCAGAAAGCATGGTAATTAAAGGGACTGTTTAGGAAGAGTGTGATCAAGTCCCCTAGGGATTTAATGCATGGATGGAATTGATTTGCCTCAGTAGCCCGATTGGAAAGTTTGTCTTACCATTACATTTTTTTTTTGTTATCTTTTGAGAAATTTCTCAGCCTCTAACTCTCACTGGGGAACCCAAGGAGAGGACAGACTAGGAGCTTGGGGTGGGTTGACCTGGAGGCTGGTGCAGAGCACAAGGGCAGTGAGGGCGGGTCCTGCAGATGCTGCTTTTTCCACACAGGAGACGGAGTCCAGCATTCTTTGAAATCAATCAGTGGTTTGTCTGTAATAACCGATGTGCCTACTTCCCTAATCAGTGACCAGAGCCCAATGCCAATTGTTTCATTTACTTTTTCATGGATTCGAACTCCATACCCAAGCTTGGAAAATCAAAGCACTTCTGGAAGATATTTATTAGCGGCCAAATTATAAAAACACATAGCAAACCTTTAGTTTGCATTACAAGTGTTAATATATGCAGAGCCCCATGAATAGCTCATCTTTCTGCCTCTCTTGTATCTTAAATTTTTCATTACAAATTTCCAGGGCTTCAAAGTAGACTCTCACAGCCGGCGCCTTTTTTCTCCCTTGCATGACAAAGAGCTGTCAAAAATGGTTCTTGGGCTGGCTAGTTTCTTCCCCTTTTTTCTCTCATCTAAATGTCAAACAACTTAGCTTAAATAAAGCCCAGCATTCTTCGTCTGGTGCTTCTTAAAAGAAAAACACCACCACAGAAGGCATCTACAAAGGCCCTAATTAATGTTTCTCATTGATTTGGTTTTAGTGTGATGTATTTTATGAAAAAAATATGAATCCAGAAGGCACTCTCATTAAAATCATTAGTGGCTCAACATTGGCTGCAAACAGCCGGGTTCGTGGTAGGGCTTCAGAACCCAGACTCACATAAACACACAGATACAGAACTCACATGTGCTCTAGAACATATGCATGCTTTCCAGGTCCTGTGCAACGCATGTGGGTGTGTACACATGGAAAACTGTGTGGAAGACATGCACAAAATACCTGCATACACATGCACACATTAATCACCAAGGCATACTTTTACATGCAGGTGCCTGACTATTCATGAGGTGTCTATGCAAGCACACTTACACACATGCATCTGGCTATCCATATATGTCTAGAATGCATAGTGTAGCACACACACAGTGTGCACATTCATGCACATGCACACACTGATCTGCTAATGAATATACATGCATTGAAAGGGAAAAGGACAAGAACCATCTCTACATTTCTTGGGATTATATTCCTGGGAGAGTGCAAGAAATTCAAGTGCCAGTGGTTTTCCCCACGACTTTCTTGTCCCTCAGTAGGGACTTTTTGTCATTTCTCTGTCACTTGGCCTCCCAATATCAAGGGCCAAAGTTATCAGGATGGAGCAGGGATAGCACCTGCCCCTCTCCTGCTGACACTTGAGTTTTCTTTGGGTGGGTGGGATGCTGTCTTGAGCTCTCTTGTCTGACTGGTATTTAGATTCTTCATGAGGGGGCTGGAAAAAGAGGAAAAAAGAGAGGAATTCTTGACCATGATAGAGCAGGAAAAGACACTCGTGCTCAGAAACTGCTGAGGTTGAGGTGCAGACTCTTCCCATGGTGGCTATGACCAGTGGTGCTTTGGGGTAAGATGCCACATTTTGCTTCCTTTTTAGAAGTCATTTCTAAACAAAACAAAACAAACAAAAACCTCCAAAATGCTCTCTCCATCACACCTCTTATTTTTAAGGTGGCCTTTGTGGTTTTCCAGGGGTGGTAATTCCAAAGGGGCTTCTACAACTTGTAGAGGGGCCTGGAGGGAGCTCTCTCAACCTCACCTATGGGGAGGTTCTCTGCTCTCATTCTGGCCAGTGGGGTCTGAGATGATTCCAAGTATTCTGCCTGCCAGGCCAATCCAGCTGGCTAAAGGTCAGCACTAGAATTTGGGACCATGACTATTGCAATGATCAAAGAGGAGGCTTGCGCTCAAGTTCAGATGTCTTGCTGTTGTTTCAGGTACATCGACTTCTTCCAAGCACTTTGTAGGGAGGAAGTGCTTTAAACCGAGACATAGTTTGGGTTTGTGTATTTTCAGAACCCATGTGTCAAGATATTATCATATCCCTAATGATATTGAAACTTGGACTAGATGGTGATAAATTGCACTGTAAATCTGAAATGAGACTCCACATTTTACCTTTTCCTAGGGTTTTTTCCCTCAAGTTCATGGGGGGGGGGGCATAGACTTTCTTTCAGGGATCTTCTCCTCTCCTTCTTCCCTCAGGGACTGACAGGATCATGATTATCCTTTTACTCCTTGCCTTCCCAAGTCTCCCCTCAGAGGAGAGGCTGTACAGAGTACAGAAAATCACACAGGTGAGGAAGGGCCTCTGTGTTCAAGGTCAGACCTCATGCCAGTCCCCTCTTAACCTCTCCCTTCTCTTGAACTTCCTGTCTCCTCCTCACATGTGACACCATCTCTGGACCCTAGTGATTGATTGTTTCTCTCTTTCACACCTTTAAGGCATGAATGACTGTGAAGTCCCCAGCTGGAAGGAAGGAAGGAGGAGAGGAAGAGAGGGAGGGATGAGGGAGGGAGAGAGGGAGGAGAAAGACTCTGTTGACTCTTAGCCCTAACTTACTTCTAGAATTCCTTTTCCCCAAACTTTGGGGCTTTGGGTACTTGCGAGTTATTAACAATATAATTAACACTTTGCTTCCTGGTGACTAGTGGATGCCATCATTTAGAACTCCAGAGAGAAGTAGGAAAGAGGGGGATGTGAGTCCATAGCATCTATGAACATGTGCAACACTCAGTAAGTACACATTGAGATAGAATAAGTAATGGCTACTTTAAGCTGGAGAGATAGAGGGGGGCCGAGACAGCTCTGTGCCTAAGCCTCTCCAAGTAATTAAAGCACAGTCTTCCTGTTTTGCCATTTGTCAGAACAGAGTAAATATTGGAATCTTAATACTTGTGTCCTCTTGGCTAAATATCCTTCTGTGGCTATTGCTCAAATATTGAAAATACTTGTGTAAGTTCTAGTGCAAAACTGCCAAGGGAGTGATTCATGGAGAGACATAACCTGCTGCCTCTCTGAATTCATGCATCTACCATCACAGTTCATATCAATTTTGCTCTGGTCCCCATTAGCAATATTGTCAAAAAAAAATCACAGAAAAATAACGACCTTGCAAGCCAAGAAATTTAGATCCGGATATGAGTCGTAAATCTGTATTAATTTAATAGTTAAAGTGCGTTAATGCTTTGTAATATTTTTTCTTTATAGAGAACACAATAGTGAGGTCATCTGTAATAAAGATGTTAATCCTGAGTCACCTGCTAGTTTGTTTTGCCTCTTGGGGCAAGAGGACGTTAATGGATGAAATACAGCCTCCAGCGCCTTAAAATGGTGTTTTATGGCAACCTCTATGCAGGACTATAAAACACTCACTCTGAGTGATAAAGAGTCTCAAGAAGGGATATACACTCTCCATCATACCTGATCTGACATTAGCCTTGCTTGACTTATCACCCACCCACAGACACGTACCAGGCTGAGCAGCAAAGGGAGACACGCAGTAGCCCCAGGGCTTGGAGAGAACAGTGAATTATCTGGCCCTTTGGATCAGGTTTCTGGGCCTCAGTCCCTGGGAAAGGTGTCCATTCTAGAATCTCTGGCCTATTTTTCTCAAAGCTCATTTGCTCAGGAAATGTACCCACTCTTCTATCATCAGATCTCTGAGTAGGTTTGTCACATGCACAAGAGTAAAAATGACAAGTCAGTCTCACCCACATATTTTTGAAATCACTCCTCTTACATATTTGTGTAGAGTAGCCTTTCCTTAAATTTCTAGGGTTTCCTTCCAGAGTAAACACGTCAAGTCCTAGCTAGAGTCGTCTTCCTTTTTTAACTGAGTTTCTTTCCTTCTTTTAGTTTGGAACAAGTCACTTTCCATGACACACCCAAAGTCTAATCAGATTGTGCCATTCCTGGGTAGAGAAACTTCACTATCTCCCAGGACTTACAGGATGGAGGGTAAACACTTCACCTTGGCATTCCCGGTGGGGATGCAGGACGTGTGCAGTTTGTTAATATGTGAGCGGCCACCTGATACTGGTGACAAAAACACGTACTAATATGTGAGCGGACCACAAAGTGTTAAAGCAGCAGCAGCCTTGGTGTTGCCTTCCAAATCCACCTAGACACGCGTGGGTTATACAGGAGATGATCATTGCATCTGTTGAATGAAATAGCACTGGGGACAATTCATAGTCAGTATTGCCAAAATGATCGTCAGCACAGCGGGTGGGCTCCGACTGCTTCTGTATTCCTCCTCCCCAGGTCTCAATCCCTTGCGTGTCAGCTTTGAGGACTTAGAAGGCCTCAAGGAGAGATAGTAGCATTCTGTCTCTTCTCCTTTTTGATCTCTGAGGATCATAGCTTCTGATAGTGTTTGACTACCTGTTTGCTCCTAAATCTCAGCTTACCTTTGGGCTGATAAAACCCTTTAGTTAGCTGTGATGGTTCTGTATCATTTTCCCAGGTACCAGAGAGATGGGGCCTATGGGTTACCCAGTGTCCACCTTATTGATATCAACTCTCCTGGCAGCTGCTAAGTAGACATTGATTTCTGGAACCCCTGGGCTGTGAGCTAGGGAGAGGTCTATGGCCATAAAGACTTACTGCACACAATACTGTGTCAGATATGGTGTTAAGTGCTTAGTTATTAACTTGATCCTCAAAGCCTGTGAAGTGGGAATTCTTTCTTTCACATGTGTTCATTTTGTATTCATTTATATATGAAAGTCATGATTTTGCCTTTTAAAGAAAATAACCTCTTAACAGTTATGTGTCCCAAAGGCAATGTTGAGTATAGAATGGATACCCAATAAGTCCACTCTCTGCCTAGTTGAGTCTTGTAAATCCAGAGCCAAAAGGGAAATTAAGAGACAAGAGGGCCATCGTCTCCATTGTCCTGGCCTGGCTAGATTGCCTAGTTATTGATTAAAGGCATCACAAACCACTGCTATTTATAAATTCAGGGCTCCAAAGAGAATGTTTGTTTTTCTTGCTTTTAATTATTGAACATGAGATGCCAGTGTTGTTTTGCCAACAGCGGCACAATAGGTCTCTAAAGAAACTCACTGAGCTACTAATAATTAAACCATCAGGCAGAAGTAACCGTGTAGTTAGATATCAATTAACATTCTTTAATGATCACTCTTTTGTGTTGATTGTTTCAAGAATAACTGCTTTTGATGTTATTTTTTCAAATGCATCACACAGAACTTCCACCTCTGATGAAACTGTCAGGCCTGAGCTGTGAAGTCAGATATTCTTCTCCTTAAATCTCTTTCTTCCATTCACTAGAGGATGATTTGGGGCACATCAGTTCATTTTTCTGATATTTATCCTTTATTGTGGGAAGAGTTACAGTGATGGTTACTTAGAAGAATTATTGGGGGTAAAAATATGATGGAGTAAGTCTAATAATCCAACTAGAATTTAGCACATAGCAGAAGTTTAATACATTTTAGTTTTATTTTCTTCCTTCCTTCCCTCTGCCTCCCTTGTTCCCTCCTTTCATTTATCTTCTAGTTTGTTTTCATAAATTTTATTGTCTCATCAGCCACCCATACATGTATCTCAAGGTGTGTACCCCAACCCTCAACTTTGAAATTAAAATTATAGCAGCTCTCCTGCCTGCCTGAGACTATGCAGACATCTCTTTCTTAAACCTACCCCTTTAAAAAATGCAGCTCTCATTCTAAAACTGACCGCTTATGTCTATGCAGGTGTCTCTTTTTACAGACCAGTCCCTTTCATTCACACATACACACACACACACACACGCACACATACACACACGAGTATATATGTGTATATATATGTATATGAAAGGGATATATAATCGTGTATATGTGTGTGTGTGTAGATGAAATTTAAATTCTGCCATGGCCCTGTTAGAGGAAGGCATCTAGGCCTGCATGTACCACAGGTGATGAGTCTGGCAGTGATCAGTTTAGGAACTGGATAAAGATTCTCTATTGTGAGACACTGTACTTAGAGAAAGAGATTAATTCGATGGGGCTTAAAGCTAAGAGGTTATGGAGGGTCTGGGTGAGAGCTGGTGGCATGGCAAACTATGTTATCTGTCATTGTGATGGGAGCCTGGGAATGGCGATAGCAGAGGAAGCCATGGTGAGAAGCAGGCCCAAGCAGGGGTGAGAAGCCACGTAGCGAGAGAAAGACAAAACCTGCCAGATGAATTTCTGGCTCCCGTTAAGCCTGATTAAATGTCTTTTTTAAGCTTAAATGTCTTTTTTAAAGATCACCAAAAAAGCAGTCCCTGCTAAAGCAAACTGTCCACTTGGAGAAGGGGGCAGGGAGAGCACAGAGTAATGGGGAGGGGGCATCTTATTCAAGGACAGGAACATTGCAGAATGACAGCAGGAACAGATCACACTGTTAAGGATGGTCCAGTGAACACAGTGGGAACAGCATGACACACTGTGGACTTAGGGTGCCTGAAGTCAGCACCTTGATGGCCTTGCTCATTAGCACAGAGCAGGGTGACTGTCGTTGGAAGAGGGCCAGACAGGTAGCATTAGTGCACTTCCTCTTGGTGTGTGCAGGGATGGGCGAAGAGCCAGCTTCTCTTCATTAGGGGATGGAAGGATCAGAGAGCACCTTCCTTAGGGAAGTTGGAGAAAGGCTTTTCCTAGTTTTAAGCTTTTAGTTATATGTAAGCTCATCTACGCCCCATTCCCCCCGCCTTCCAGGGATCGGTCAATGGCCAACTGGAGGGAACAAATGATCCCTACAAGAGAGAGACATCAGAACAAGCACATAGATAGCAGTGGATGTATGGGATGCCAATCTTTGCCTAGTTTACACTTTAAGGAACAGTGCGTTCCTGATTTGCCACTAAATTAAATAAAATACTGTCAACTCTGTGCCATCCAACAAACCCACATGGAATGTCTAAATTATGCCAGGCATGATGCTAGATGCAATAGGGAATACAGAGATGATTCTTACTTCACAAGAGGATTATAGGAGTCAGAATATCATGGGAGACACAGAAAAGTAATCCAGGACCTGAAACAGAGGAATTACACCACATTGGGGGTTTCATGGAGAAGATCAAGGATGGATGGCCCTTGAAGCATAGCTGGCAGTCTGACAGGTGCCGATGGGAGGGTACAGAAAAGCATTCCAGAAGAAGGAAACCTCATGTTAGAGAGTACTGAAGCAGAAAGTAGGGGAACGCAGGACTTCCCCTATTCTGGTAGATTCCTAGTGTGTCGACCATGATGCGACTGCCCATTCTGGATGACCCATGTCAGGAAGAGGAATTTGGTTCTCAACTGGAAAGCAAAGGGAAGCTTTCCTTGAGCAGGGAGTGATGCAATTGGAGGTGAAATTCAGGAATATTAAGTGAGAAGTTGAGTAAATGACAAGTAAATAAGGAAGAGATTTGAGCAGCAGAGCCCTCTAGATGTTAGTTTAGTGTAGGGAGCAGGGGCTGCCAACTAGATGCAGGATGCCCCAGCAGTGGTAATGAGGGAGACAAGAGGGTGAAGTCCAAGGTTCCGTCCTGGTTCAACCAGTGTGCAGACCTTTTATTAACTTTATAAAATGAGGATCAGAGTAGGCTTGTGTTTGCATTGTGGTTTGGACTGCCAGCTACAGAAAACAGCAATAAAAACAAGGTAAAACCAGAACAGCTTAAGAATTCCAGTATAGGAGAAAGGATACTGGCTAGCTTGGAAGTTCTACAGTCTGGAGTCTAAATCCTCACTCTTAAGGGGGCCTCCTGGTGGCACGGGAGTTAAAGTCAGCGCTATCAAGCTATCATCAGCCACCGGGGATGAGTTTGATCCCTTGCCAGGGTCCTGACCCACATGGCAAAGCAGACCTCTCCTGCCTTGCCTGCTGCTCCCCTCAGCAGTGTATTTCAGTCTGCCTGTTCTGCTCCCCACTCTGTCTGTGGTGAATCGTCTCACCACACCACACCTCTGGCGTATACCACAGTTCTTGTACACATAAATAAATAAAAATAAATATTTAAACCCTCATTCTTAAAAATCTAGCCCAGTGTCTCCAAATAGTTAGCTTGGGACCTGCCTTGTCTGCTGAAATCGTGAGACCTGAAAAATAAATTGAAGGTCTGGGGCTTGGAGTCAGGCAGTCCACCATGAATATTCAATTCCCTGTCCTAGTTCAAGCATTTCCTACTTTGGGCCAGCTGCCATAAGTTCAACAGGTCCGGAGGAGATGTTGAAGGTATGATTTTTCTTCTGAGCTCCAGAGGGAGTACAGACAAGTTTTTAGAGATCATGTAAGGTCACCCTTGGGCCATTCTCTCCACACAGCTCTACCTTTCTTGGGAAATCAACTAACAGCTTTTCCTTGGACTGCTTATGTCATAGTACTTATTTTCAGAATCTTTGTGAAGCTGCAGGAAAGCCTCAGAGTTTCATTGTAAATCCATTATGTCTTCTTTGGTTAGAAATTACCCCTGACAAGCAGTCCCACAGAAAAGAAAAGTCAGTATTATTTTGCAGAATAAAAGGGGGGATTGGCCACTTTTTTTGCTATTTTTTTATTATGACTGTCCTTTTGATTATGACATTTGATGTATTATTTAGCTTAAGTGCTTGATTAAGGAAGAGCTGGTGGGGGGTGGAGGAGGAAGTGAAAGGGGCAGTTGCTCAGACTGTTATTACTGCTCCTCGTCTTGGAAGCTGGGATGGGAATAAACTACCTCACCCTTTTTGGGATCCAACTTGTTACCCTCAGCAAGGCGATCACATTCTGACTAAGGGACCTTCTGGACGTTTCTGGGTCAGCAGAACCTTGGTGCCTTTCTTTCATATACCCAAACCCTTGTGTCTTTATTAAATATTAATTTGCTGTCAATAATTAAATGCTGATTATTTGATCTCTAATGGGGTCAGGATTCCCACAGTCCCATATTAGTGTAATAATGCAAAAGTAAAAATTGCCTTTCAGATGGCAAAAAATGTACTTATTATTCTTTCTTTGTTCGGAGTAAAATGGTTTGTCTTAAATTAAAAATTAAAAGCAGAATTTTCTTTAATCTTCGAATTAAATTAGTGCTAATTAGTTCTATTTTCTGTACAACATTCACATGCTAAAATCTCGGCCATTCCTTCAGTGTATTAATGGTGCCCTTTGGCTGTAATCAAGATTGTCTTACATTAAAAATGATACAGTTAACTCAATTATATTAAGATTCATTGTTCTCAAATCACAGGGTTATGACTAGAAGCTGTTGGAACTGTTGGAGGGGCTGGGATTGCCGGGGTGCAGAATAAAGTCATCTATCATTTCCATTTCAAAATTTCATATGCTGGAGTGAGCTCACAAAACATCTGAGGTGCCAGGTATCTCTAGGGTGAGTGGCAGGCACTGGAATTGGGTGCTGGTTCCTGTTTAGCTTATGGAGACCACGACAGTGTTCACTACTCTCCTTTGAAAGAGGAGGAAGAAAGAAGTCCAAGGAGCCCTCATTGGGATGATAGCATATTTAGCGTTTCCTGTTTCATCCTCGGGCCTCAGGACCTAGGGCAGTGGTGCCTGGCTCTCAGCTCGGGAGGTGGCAGCAGCAGCAGCAGCAGCAGCAGCAGCAGCAGCAGCAGCAATAATACCTGCATCTACTGTTGTTTCTACTAGCGCGAGTACTACAACCACTCCCGCTGCTGCTATCGTTACTGCACCTGCACTACCGTTATTTGAGCCAAATACCAACGTAGTGCTTCATTTAAGCAATGACCCTGCAGAGTTGATGTTATTAGCTATGTTTGACATTTGGCTGAGGCTCAGAGAGGCTGACTTATTTTCCCAACATCACATAGCACATTAAATGGCTGAAACTTTGACCTATGTGCTACCATACCACTATGATAGAAATTCATATTTTAAAAGTATTTTGTTTCTACATTTGATAAAGTAGTGTGTGTGTGTGTGTGTGTGTGTGTGTGTGTGTGTGTGTGTGTGTGTGTGTGTTTATTTTGATGGAATGAAGAGAGAATAGGTCTGGAATTTTCCATCAAAGCAGCATGGATATTCACATGGCCTTGACAGAAGGATAATCCTCCTTCACACTCTAAGGCATCATGTTTGTGAAGAGTTGTGTAGCGATGGAGGGAAGAGTCTGTTCCAAATGCCTCAGTGTGGCAGATGTGGCATCCACTGTACTGTCCTATCCCTGAAAGAATCTAGAGGGCAACCTTTATTCCAGCATGGTTAGTCCAGATGCCACCATAGGTGCAAACCATAACCTGAACTCATTGCTAGGCCTTCCTACATGCAAATACCCTTTAATGTTGCTGCTTTTCGTAGGCGATGAACTTCAGTTTTTTGAGTTCTGTGCCCATGTGGTGTAGAAGCTACTGGCTATAATCTTGTAGAAAGGGAAATTCTCCTAGGACTTCTTGCAAAGATACGCTTGGGTGGTCAAACCAATTAACTGAGCATCATACCTTTCTTCATCTCACTATCCTTACAATAATGATGGGAGACAAGGTTTGTCCACTTAGTAGATGAGAAAATGGAGTGTAAGAGAAGTAAAAGAACTTCTTTTAGGTCTTCCAGCTGGAATTTCATCTTACTCCTCATCCTATGTTTTTTTCCACAGCACCAGATACCTTGATTGAGAAACTGCATTTGGATTCTAGGATTAGGGTAGAACCACATTAGAAATACAAGTATGGAATAGAACCTGGTCTGTCCTTCTAAGGATTCTGTTTCAAATAGGGGCTATTGAGAGAAGTAAGTTTTTTCTCAAGGACATCATTTGCCAGGTTGAAGCACATCATCAAAATAAACTGAAGAAAATTAGTATTTTCTTATGATTCCACACTTTAATAGGCTTTTTGATAAATCAGTTGGATTCTGATAACAATTTATAATATGGATTCCCCATGTCGGTTCTTCAAAATTTCCATACCTGAATTTCTTGTGCCCAGGTGTTGGACACAAGATCAAGGTATCATTCTGAATAAGAGACCTGGGACATTGGATACTGATGCAGTGGAGCCTGACTTAATAGTGCTTCTTCAGAAAATGCCTGTGAGCTTTGACTGAACTTGTGGTTCCCCAGAGATTACATTGTGGATCTTCTGCTGTTCATGCTTCAGTAATTAATTGTTTTATAATATCCAGAGCAAGGTGCCATTACTTCATGGCTCTGGGAGAGAAAGTGAGAGAAGGGGAAACATGCAAGTCCATACAGAGTAAGACAGAGCAAAGGTAACAGAACTGGTGACAGAGAGACTGCAAAGATGCAGATGACAATAAGGGGGAGGGAAGGATGGAGGAGAAGAAGAAAGAAAGTACCAGGGAGTGTAAGACAGAGGACAGCATAGAGAGAATTGTCTTTGGACTCAAACTGCAATGGTGATAGCTAGCAAAATAAATGTATATTAATGCTCTGGTAAGAATGTTTGTGGCCTCTCCCCCTACCAATTCACACGTTGAGGTCCTAACCTAACCTTTAAAGATGATGGTATTAGAAGGTAGGGCCTTTTGGGGGTACTCGTCATGGGGTCGAGGCCCTCATAAATTGAATTAGTGCCCTTATAAAAGAGGTTCAGAGAGACCCCTTACCTGTGTCACCGTGTGAGGATATAGGGAGAAGACACTGCCCTTGAACCAGAAAACAGGCTCCTGCCAACCATCACGCTGATTCTGCTGCAGCCATGATATTGGACGTCCCAGCCTCCAGAATCATGGAGAATAACTTTCTTTTCTTTGTAAACTACCCAGTTGGTAGTATTTTGTCATAGCAGCCCAAATGGGCTAAGACAATTAGCTTCATAATTTTCATGACAAAGCTTTTCTTTGTGTCTGCTGGATTTGTGATCACTTTCCTACATAAATCATTCCCATGTTGCATCAGTTCTGATTTTTCAGTTTTGATTCTATAAAAGTGGATCTACAGCTCAGCCCTGCTTTCAGAGAAACCCAAAAGAGGAATCCTTCTGGATTTTTACTGCTTAAACTTTTCAGATGTGTTTGAGTATTTTACTCTTAAATTTGCAGCAATTTATATTTTTAGCAACTCTCTCTCCCAGGCTTTCCAAAGTGTTTAACTTAGTTTTCATGGAAATAACTTTTTCTTCTCTTATGTTGGTAGCAAATAGACTGTGTCGTGTTTTATTAAGTATGTAATTAAAAATAAGCGGAATTGGCTAACAGGTTTATGAACAAGCACACCCAAGTGAAAAGAGAAATAAGTGGTGGTCAGTGGCCCAGGTAGCAGACTGTTGGATACAGACATTCATGATGGGGGTGGAATCAGTCGATGTTTTTCAGCGGGACTAGAGAGTGTCTTAATCCAGTGCATCAGTTAAGTGAAGGTTGGATAAAAGCACTTTACACATGGGGCATGGCTGGAATCAGAGCCCTGGTTGGGGGTCTGAGTGGCTCTTTTCAAGATGGCACATCACATTTTTGTCACAGTTATCACAGCAGTGCTTCCAATCTCTCATCAGTCACTATTTTCTCTTCCGATTTTTCACCTAACCTTTCAATTACCCATGCTTAAAAGCAGCAGTGGATTTCTGAGCTAGAGGGAGTTTTGAAATTAGACACCAAACACCCCATTTTAAAGTCCTGAATTAAATGTTCGAGCAACATTATTAAGTGTTTTTTTTTTTTTTTAAAGATAAGATAAAGTCCTGTCCCAGGAAACTAGCAAGCATGTCATCCACAGATGTTTTAAGAAATTTGTGCTGTTGTCATGGAGCTGAAGACAAATTGAAGGAGGACAGTCTTACCCTTACTTCTCCTCCTGAGGAAGTGGCCTGGTGGCCTGGAATGAGCTTATTGAAGAGACCCCTGCTGGCTCCTAATTTAGAAGGACAGTGGCTGACTGTGAGGATGATGTTTACGATGATGGTGTCGAGCGCTCTCCCAACAATCAAGTCAGCTGTGCTAGATCACCAGCATATGAATAAGCTACATGAGGCTTCCACACAAAGAGCTGGTGGGTACTGGGGCTTCTTTGAGTCACAGGCACTGAGCATAGAGATCAGAAAACCTAATACAGCCTGGTGGCTCTCCAGGAGCTTGCAATAAACACCACAATATATATACTTCTCTAGTTTTTCAGGTTTTCAGGTGCAGCTCTCACCTGAAGCCTCCCAGGCTGCTGCATCTCTGGACAAATCATACACACCTACATCTTACACTCTGAAAGGATAATTCTAACCAAGTGGACAGTGTAACAACTCAAAGGGAGTATCTTCAACCTCTCTCTCTTTTGGTGAACATCTGGTCTTGAAAGAGCTTTATCATTCAAGAAGGAAACTACGGAGAACAATAGCAGCTATTTAAAATGATCTACAACATAAAAACGCAGACCATAGTTCTGGGTGGGCAGAGAAAAGGGAGAAACGGTGCTAAGGACTACAACTCCCATCATGCCTACATCTGCCCTAACCCTTGTGTTCTTGAAAGGATTACTGGGAACTAAGGGTGGAGTTAAGAAGCCATATTTGGTATAAAACCGAACACATGTGGGCCTGGAGGGGCTTGGTTCTGCCTGCCTTCAGTGTGCATCCAGGTACCAGCTCAAGCAACATTACTGGTGGGAGTTACTGACCAATTAATTTCTTTCTCTCTTCCTCCATTCCCACCCTCCCTTTTCAGTTCCCTTGTAAATAAATCTTTTATTAACTTTTCTATGTGTGCCTGCCCTTGTTCTGAATTTTTTTCCAGAGTGCAGGTGAGGAGTCAGCCCAGGCCATTCCATTTCCCTTTGAGATTGCCCTGTAATAGCTGCAGGCTATTTTCTCTATCTTTGTTGTGTTTCTGTTTTACCTCATCCATTGTTTTTCTCACTTCCATTCAGCACGGTTATAACTGTTACCTTGTCTTCTCAGGTGCATTCTATAATTTTGCTGGATTGAGACCTCTCTTAGGGTTTTTTGCTCAAGTATTTGTGGTATATTCTTCTGTCTTTTCATTTTTAGTTTTTATGCATTGTGACAGAAAATTTCCTTTTTGTTTCATAATTAATTTGCTTTATGCTCTGACCTACAAAATGCTGAGTATAATTCTAAGTTTTTTTATCCAGGCTGTTAAGGTATATCATATTTCACAGATTGTTGCCTTTGTATCTGTTCAGATGGCCAGGGCAATGGTGTGGGTAAGGAGTAATAGGTAGGAAGGAACTGGAGTAGGTGGACACTGAAAGGTCTTTTTTCTTGTGTGAGCGCTGAGGGCTCAAGCTTATGACTCTGTCGCAGGCAATTGAATTGTGTGTTGGGTATCCACAGAGACCCCTCTTCCTAGGCCAATTACTCATCAAAATGCCTCCTATTCTCTCTACCAGTTTCTACCTCTGAGCTATGGCTTAACAATAGATAAAGAGCTGGGTGAGGACTAGAATTGAGACAGGGCCACAAGCCTGGAATTATTCTCTTTGCTTTTTAAGTACAAAGCATAATCTTGGGGTGCTTGCTCCTGTTACTAGATTTGGATGCTTAAGCTCTGATTACTGGCTAGTGAGCATTCAGTTGTATGGACCCGAAGGGGTGTGCGGGTAGGGTGGGGTAGCAAGGTGGGGTGCTATACTTTGGGGGTATAAGGGTGCGAGTGGCTTATAAGTCAGATGTTTCCAGTATCACAGCCTCAGGCTGCAAATAGTAATCTCCTCCTGGAGTAGACACAGGTGATCTGATTTGACTCTCCCTACCAGCATTTTGGGCTCCAGCTGTTCTATATTGGGAGTCTCAGGCTCAAAACAGAAATCATCAATCTTATTCCTCTAGCTCTCTAGTGGTGCACTCTCTGTTCTACAAGCCAACTCTGAAAAAAAGTATATCCCTTTGGGTCTCCAAAGTCTGATGTGGGCATGTTCCTCTGAATCAACAATGGTAGGGCACTCCCTGCAGTAGCCACCCCTCCCTTTTCTGAGTTGCACCACCCTGGTATTGCTGCAGATACAGTTTAATTACAGGTTTTCCTACCCCTTTATGCTTCACCGTAGCTTCTGATCTATGTGGTAGTCATTAATTTTCAGGGATTGTTGACTTTGTCCTGTTGCAATTTAGTTGTGAATATATGGAGGAGGTGAGCCATCCTCTTTGCTGCCATCTTGTTGGACTCCCTGCTGTGGCAAAATTTAAATTGTATCAGAGGTCTTCCAAAACAAATAAATGTTGTAGAAAATTTAATCAGTGATGTGGACAGATTTGAGAATTTCCCTAAAAATTAATAGAAAGGATAAGGAGATTCAAACAAAAAGCTCTAAGTTGATTGATGTGGAGGGTAGAGAATGAAAGTCTACATGTATTTTAGGTACACAAAATAGGAACCAGAAAAATAATGTGCCTGGAGCAATAATAAAAATTTTAAAAAATTCTCAATTTTCAAGCCGAAAAAAATCTCTAAAGCAAAATTAATATCAAAAGTGATTAGCAGAATTGTCTTGAAAACAGGAATTTTGAGGACAAAGAAAACATCCTACAGGTATTCATGTAGAAAACAAAATGGAATTCCTTAATGTGGGTTAGTGTGACCACATTTTTCTCTACCACAAAACAAAATTTAAGATGGCAATAGACCATTGTGATATTTTGAAGGACAAGGGGTTGTAAATCAAATTCTATATCCAGTTAAGATGTCCACTATAGGTACAACAGAAATACATCCTTAGATAGCAATATTTTTTAAGTACACTATCCTTCATTTAAAAAAATTTCCTTCCTGTTTAAAAAGAATGCTGTCTAAAATGTCTTCTCATATTTTAACTTTAAAATTCTTTATCACAAGTATAGCAGTTGCAGATGATGAGTAAAGATTGTTGTTAAGAATAAATTTTATTGATATTTAATTAACAGAGGGTAAAATTCCTTTCAGTCCATGTGCATTTCTAATGGGTTTTGAACAATGTATACAGTCATGCAATCACTTCCTCAATCAAGATATAGAATATTTTTGTCATCACAAATAATTTCAGCATGTGCTTTGTAATCAACCTTTCCTTCCCCTATCACACACACACACACACAAATACTGATTTCTGTCAATATAGTTTTACCTTTTCCAGAATGACATATAAAGTGATTCATGTAATAAATAGCCTTTAGTGTCTGATTTCTTCCACTCAGAATATTGCATTTCAGAGACATCCATGTTGTTATGTGTATTAGGAATTTATTCATTTTTATTGTTGAGTATTATTCCATTGCCTAGATATAACACTGTTTGTTTTTCTTTAAATCAAATGGGGGTATTCAGACTGTTTCTAGTTTTTTATGGTGATTTTATAAATGAAGTTGTTATAAACTTTCACATACAGGTATTTATATACACATATGTTTTCATTTCTCTTGAATAAATACTTAGGGGAGGAATGACTGTGTCATATGAATATTTTAAAAATGAATTTTTACGTCATACTTTGAAATGCACCTAAGACTTCTGCACCTGAGTTTTAGTGTGAATGTGGAGGAAGCCACTCTCCCTTACCAAACTGTTTTCGAATAGCCATGAATCTTATAATTCAATTCTGATGTTCACCTACCTGAAGAGAACATCAGATCCCACAGGTTAAGCCCTCTGTCCAATAGGATCACATTCCAGTCTACTTCAGATGCCAGTTGAAAGTCTATGTTGTCAGTTGTGCTCTTGACCAACCAACTACAAGTTAAAGTTCCAATGACCCCCTCTTTGAGTATGATTAATTTGCTAGTGTGCCTGCGGAACTCAGAGAAACAATTTTCTGGCAAGATCACCATTTATAATAAAATGATTTAATTCGTAAACAGTCAGAAGATATGTGGGGAAAGATATGGAGCTTCCATGTTCTCTGAGCATGCCACTCTCCCCAAATCTGCATATGTTCACCCACCTGAAAGCTCTTTGAACCTTTACCTTTGAGTTTTTAATGAAGACTTCATTACTAAAACACCACTTATTGAATTTTTGGTCACTAGGAATTGACTTAACCTCTGGCCTCTCTCCCCAAAGTCAAGTAGATGGAGCTAAAAGTTAAAATCCTGTGATGACATGGTTAATTCCACTGACATCCATTTCCATTCTTTAGCTCTCTAATCACGTAAGAAATTCCAAGGGTTTTAAATATAAGAAATTCTGGAAGAAAGCTGATAAACAACCAGGATGTAAAGAAGGAAAGAGAAGAAGAAGAAAGAAAATATCTAATAATATGTGATCAAAATCGTTATTATATAAAAGTAAAAATCTCAAAATGCCTATCAACCAAATCCAGCGACATATTTTAAGTAATATGTAACAAGACTTATAAATATCTATTATAAAAATGCAAGGATGGTTCAATATCTATTCCTGACTTTCAAACAAACAGGAATAAGCAAATTCATCCTTAAAATGACAAAGACACTCTCTCACACTAGGAAAACTTTGGAAAATCAAAAGTATTTATTCTTAAAATGAAGACAAGAATATCCATTACTTTTGCATTTTAATGTATACTTACCCTAGCTTTAGCCACAAAAGGCAAAAAATAATGAATGCATGTTATAAAATGAAATAAAGAACATACATTTTTCAGTTTTGGATTAAATACATTTATCTCCCTGGTAATTGCCTGGTAATCTGTTTAAGCTAGTTATTATATTTAGTGATATTAGTGACTAAAAACATCATCATCATCATCATCATCATCATCATAATGGAAAAGATCCCATTCCACAAGGAAACAAAACAAGCAAATAAGCAGAAATAACACCAAGAAAAGTATAAAACTTTTATTCAGAAAAGAACATATACTTCTGTTTCTAACAAGTTGGTTGACCTAGATACTTGAAATCCTTCTGCTACGAATGCTGCATAAAATATAAAGGAGGGGGGAATGTAAATTCTTAACTAAATTCTCAAAAAAGAAGAGAAAAATCTCCAAGAGGCACATAAATGATAAGTGAATGTTTTGATGTTGCTGCTCTGTGGTCAGTTTTGGAATCAGATGTGTGGGATTGGATTGTAACACACTTGCAGCCCCAGGCAGTGAGAAATATATGAGATAGATATAGATAGATGAGATAGATGAGATAAAGGTAGATGAGATAAAGAAAGTGAGAATCCTGCAGGAGAGAGAAATCCTTGAAGGCAATCTCCTTCATTGCAAGGGAGTAGGCTAGATGAAATTAATCTACTAGCAAAGGGTCACATTGAGAGGGAAAGGAAATTTCTGTTTGGCTAAGTCTTTGGAGAATTAAAAAGAAAAACCTCCTTTGGAAATTGAAACATTGACTGCTCCTTGGAAGGCTTGGGGTTGAAATTTACGGGACTGTGAGGCTATAACTATGGCACTGAGAAATTACCCCCCAATCAAGTTATCTATGTGATGCCTAGCAAAAGTAAATTGAAAGCTTCTTTGAGAAAACACTCCTGCATCTCAGACCACATGGCATAATTGCCAAGGCCATTGAAGATGAACTCATAATTAAAATTAACACACAGACACGGTTCACTGTGAGTTATAATCAGTGGATGACTAAAGATTAGAACCCCAAGAAATTCACATAAAACATTATGAGAAAAGAGCATGAAAAATATGCTGAAAATGGATAGAGATATAAGTGTTACACTCTACAAAAACCAAGATATTAAGAAAAACAAAGTTTTTTTTTAAAGTATTTACCGTGACCTAAAATTTAAAACTATAATCCCAGGCATCGAAGAAACTATTGATGATAAAGCCAACCGGTCATGAATGAAAAGAAAGTGAGTGTGCTGGGTGATAGATCTGGGTACAATCTTCCAAGAGAAAGCAATGGAAAATACCAAAGAATGTAAGAGATACAGCTCATTTAGAAACAGATTTGGTTACCTAGCCAGTATAAAGAATGTGGGAGTACCAAAGTTTAAAGAGATAATAGCAAATTTTTTCCCCAGAATAAATTGAAGACTTGAAACCCTGGATTTAAGAAGTTGATCAGAATAAATAGAAATAAGTCATCCTAATGACATAGTAATAATACAGGATAACCAAAAGGAACATCTTAAAAGTAACCAGCCTATGAAAACAAATATATGATAATATACATATAAAACTTTTAACTGCAAAAATAGAGAAGATAGTGAAATAATATTTTGAAAATACTGAGAAAAAGTACACATCAATGTAGAATTCTATGCACATGCAAACTACCACTCAAATTGAGAGCAATGTAAAAATATCCTCAGGAAAAATAAAAACAGATTTTGACATTCACAGACATTCCTAGTGAAAGATCTAATGGAGAATTAACTTCAGGAAGAAGGAAATTAAATGTAAAAGAAAGGAGCAGAGTGCAGGGAGCCATAATTACTTTTATTTAAAAGAAATTAGAATTTCTCAAGGGAGGTGAAAAACCTGCATAAATGGAGAATTATAAAAAAGTATTAAATGGAAAGAATCATTGTAAAAGTTTCAATTTCCTCAAATCAATGTTTAATTACATTCTAATTTAAACAGCTTTAGCTTTATTTAAAAATGCGGATGTCTTTTTTAAAAAAATTCCTTAAGATTGTTTTCTCTAGGATACCTAAGACATTGGGATTTTCAGGAAGGAATGGTGTGGTTGGTATTCTTGTGGAATGCATCCAAATACTTGATATGTGGCTTTAGACATGGAACAAGGAAATAGAATTACAAAACTGATAAAGGTAGAAAAAAGGTTTCTAATATCTTTTCTGTATTACTTAAATATACAAAAAAGTTACGCTACGTCATAGAAGAGAGGAGATCTTGACTTGATAGGAAGAAAGGGGAGAAAGACTCCCCCATCCATCCTGAAGTCTTTGCAGGGAGTAAAGGACAAATGGGGAAAGTGTTCATGTTTCTGATTTCCCTGCCACTCCTTGCAATGCCCAGTCCCAGAGTGGGCATAGGGGATATAAGAGCATGTGGGTTTGTTTCTGAGGACACCAGGCCAAGTGGCACTTTAGGCATCCTTAGAACGTGAGGTTTTCAGAAAAGCCCTCCATGGGACACTTCCTGGGTGCCGTGGGATGATGTGCTGTGGGATCTGTGGGAGATGGTGACACCAAGGCATGGAAAATGATTTTGGCTCCTTGTGATTTACTTGTGGGATTTTGGGTGCTCAGGAGGTTTTCTGGGCCCTTGGAAGGGAGCTCAGAACCCCCCAGAGCATGAATGGGTTGCAGAAGATGGTGGCCTGTTCCAAGACACCTCTGCAGACTGATTGAAATGTGTTAGAACCCTTTCAGTCTTCCACCCGACCCTCAGATTCGTAGTTAGCTGGTTTTCCTATTTCATTTTGTATTTATTTATGTGTATGTTTTACTTTTACTTCTTGATTGGTCTTGCCAGAGAAACATATCTTTTCTCATAGATGATTTTATCATTCTAATTTTTTTTTCTAACTGAACTTATTTAAAGACGTAGGTCTGCTACTTCTGTGACTCTCTCAATTAACCCCTAAGTCTGAAGTTCCTGACACAGTGACTCCCCGCTTCCTCCTTCTGTTGAGGGGAACAGGAAGTATAATTTTGGAATTGCTACCTCAGGCCCCCTCTGTAACCCACCCACCTGGTTCACCTCATTGTTGTCCTCTGCTTTCTCTTTCCCAAATCTAATCCAGTCTTCCCTCCTGGCAGCCTTCCAAGGGCAGAACTCTTTCTTTGGCTCTTTTATCTCATCTGCCCCCACTGCTTCCTGCTTTTCTCACCTTCCACTGGCTCTTGTCACCCCTCTTTGGTGAAGTCCTCCAGATCAACTCCCCTCATTAGTTAATTTAATAAACAGATTGCTGCTGGGAGGGTCATAGCCAGTTCTGAGGAGCTTAGCGGGGTGGCAGGGGCTCATTGGCAAAGCCATCATTTTCCCTTGGAAACAGCCACTCCTGCTTTAGCACACAGCCCCTTGGGTTTGCTAAAGACTCCTATTCCTCAGGGTTAATTGTGTTTGGCACCGCACTTTCCACTTTCTCCAGAGCACCACTGAGAGCTGGATCTAGCCTTTCAAAGTCAAATTAGATTTTCTGTTCTTTGAGTTATGCCTTTGATATTTTTAATATTGCCTGAAAGCAGGACTGAAGAAATTGTTTCCTTAGCCTGTTGTGAGCCTGAAGTGGACCTGGCTTCAGAAGATTTGGATTTAAATCTAAGTCTTCCTGTGCTTAATATGTGACCTCAAACACTTGACTTGACTTCCCTGAAACTTGATTTCTTTATCTAAAATCAAAGCAGCACTTAACTTTTCCCACAGAATGGCCTTGGGATTAAAGAGACAATGTCTATGATAGCACAGGTTTTAGTACACAGTTAATGCTCAATTGATGTTTATTGTGACTAGTGCAGTTGAAGTTCCAGGATTATTTTGGGATCTGTCATGGAGGTCTGTCTCCTCATGGTTCAGCTCTGTGCAATCCAGTTAGCATTTGATGAGTACCTAATTCTGAATCATAGGTACCACACACAGCTTATTCTCTGGTTCTTAATATGCAGTCCACTGAAGGAGGAACTGGGAGCTTGAAGAGACTGATATAGGGAGATAGTAATTAGACTGCCTAATTCTTTGCAATGTGCCAACTTGACTAGGCTGAACCATGTACCCCAAGATGCTTTTACCTTTATGTTTCAGTTGGATGGATCACTGCAGAAATTGTTGTGGGAGACAGTTACCTTGTAGCTCACACCCATGTCCTTATCTGCTGGCTCACCTCTATGTGACTACAACAGATGTACCTCTGGATTCTCCTTTGGTGTTAGCTCTGGGCCAGGTATGTGTGTTTAACTCCAGGCCAACAGAGCTGGTATGTGTAGGACACCCTCACCAGCAGGGCCAGAAGTCACAAGAACAGTAGTGGTTTTGGTTTGTCCTCATGAGCTCTGGCTCATGCTTGCTGGCTCTGGTTTGTTCTTGGTCTCTGCTGCTTCATACCCATCTTCCCTTCTAGCTATCTGACTTATGGTACTCAAACTCAAACATCAGATGTGAAGAGGACAGCCCTATAGAGCTTAACCAGCTCCCACAGGTTCTGCTGTCTGGTTAAGCCTTACTTTTGTCAGCCAAAGGCTGGGGGCCCAAGAAAGAGTTGTCAGAGGGACTATTTCCTTCCCAGAGAGCTGTGGTGAGGCTGACCTCCCAGGCTCAATGGAGAGTATGGAGAAGGAAGATTCAAATATGATCCCGCTGATATTTTACAACCTTGATTTCTAACTAACTTTGTTTTAGTGAGGAATGCTTTCTCTAAGTGAAATCTTATGCAAATTTTCAATACAAAAAGCAGATTGTAGGGTACTGAATTGTGTACCTCCAAAAAACATGTTCAATTCTCAACCCTGGCCCCTATTCGTGTTACTTGAAAATGGCGTTTTGCAGAAGTAATCAGCTTAAGATAAAGTCACACTGAATTCTAGTGGACTCTCAATCCAAAGCACTGTGTTTTATTAGAGAAAGGGGTGGGAGATTTGGATACAGGGCAGAACACCAAGTGAAGACAGGCCAACACTCGAGTGATGCCTCTAAAGGAATGCCAAGTGTTCTGGAACCCACCAGGAACTCCGAGAGAGGCACGGACAGAGTCTCCCTCAGGGCTTCCAAGAACTAACACACTTGACCCCTTAGTTTTGGACTTCTAGCCTCCATAGCTGTGGAAGAAGATGTTTCTGTTGCTTTAGTCTTCTGAATCATGGTACTTGTTAGAGCACCACATGAAAAAATAAATTCACAGGTCCAAGCTGAGCTGATTGGGGGTAGAGCTCCACCGCTCGCTCTCCTCTACTCCTCCAAACCCATGCAGCTCATGAGGTGCTGCTGTGGAATGCTAAGTCTCCTCAGAAAAGCTTGAAAGTCCTTGTTTTAAAAGTTTCTGGTTTACCTATCTGTAAGGTCTGCCATTGGGCCTATCCAGGTGGGGGACCTTGTAAGCTCATAGCCCTGACCCACCAAACCTGGCAAGCCTTTGACTGACTCTCTAAAGTGGATCGTGTCTAGGGTAACCACGTGTCTGGGGCAGCCTAAGATTCCCAGAGTTAATCAAGCCTCTATGGACCCCAGCCCAGCCGCTCCCCAGGCTTGGAGAGCACCCCAAAGGCATGATTATCTGATGGTTCTTGCACAGCCAGCACTAGGGCCTTTTGCTTAATTAATCACAGAAACATTCCTGCCTAACTTCAGACAACAAAATAATGAGCAGGCCTGTGAGAGGTTCAAAGACTGCGGGAAAAATAAGCGCTCCCTGAGGAAAGGGAACGTTGGAACAGGGAGGTCAGAAAAATCACAGGGATATATTAGAACTGCTGTTTGCATTTTGTTACATGCCCCCTTTAATATAAATATAATGATAGTAAAATATGTGTATAAGAAGATGAACACATACAGTATTTGGATTTTAGAACCAGACAATGTTGAGTGTTGAAAAGGACCCCTAGACATCATCTGGGTTAACTTGCATAGATGAAGCCAACGAGACCAAGGAGGTTAAGTGACTTGCCCAGGGCCATGCAGCTAGAGCATGACAGATCCAGCCTTGGACTCAGGTCTCCCAGCTCTAAGCGTGTCCACATAAGGATGGAAGGAACTTGAGATGGAGGAGGCTCAGATCTCAGAGAAAAATCAGGGTCAGAGCACAGAGGTGAAATAAGATATCAGCAGAGTTAGTGGGAAGATGTCAGATGAGAGCACGAAGCATGGCAGAGGATTCAGGGAATAATGAAACATCAGCCAGCTCAGAAGATGGAGGTCAGGTGAGAGTTTGGAGAGCAGTCAGAGCAGAGGTCATAGTTATTATCTTGAAAATTTATGGTCTAAATATGAGGCTTGGATTTTGTAAGTTTAGATGAAGTGTGAAATCTGTTTTCAAGGAACTCAAGATAGTTCAAGGGTTAAAGAGAATACGTTTTGAATATAGAAAGGGTTGGTTAGAACTATAGGGGTAAATGCTCAGGGGACTCGGGGTAAAGGGGGACCCTCCAGCTGCAGTGTACTGGAGCCGAAGTGTTAGGGCATGTGGAGATGCATTAATGTGTTAGGCAGAGGGCACAACTTGAGCTAGGCATGATGGAAGAAACTACTGGAGAGGTAGGGAGACTGGGGATTAATTAACTGGAGCAGAACTTACAGGTTGGGAGGGCAGAGTAGGTAGAGGGGGCTGAGGAAGGCCTTACTTGGGCTGTGCAATTTATTTGGAAGGCAGTGGGAAGTTCCTGAGCAGGGCCACCCTGTATCATGCTCAAGTTGTGTTTTCCTACAAGGAACCATATTTTCAGGGCTGCCATTACATCATAGACAAAACTGCAGGTGAGAGCGTGAGGGAGGGAGTGTACCTCTCTGGTGAGTCCCGGGGCCACAGAAAACCCCTTTCTACATAAATCCATGCTGGCTCAAAGGCCATGAGCATACTTACTACCACTCACATGACTGAGGCTGTGGCCTAGGCTGGCCATTCTCTCAAAGTCCTTTAAAGTTGCTTCTCAGCCTCCCTGCCTTGGAGGCCTGATTCATGACCTCCACTCTACCACGTGAGGCTGCGTAGTCTTCGCATTGCACAATGATCTACTAATTTTTTTCTCATTTGAGGAAGGAGGCCTTTGCTAATTATATTGTTGAGCAAATTTTAGCTTTAAGAATATTATTCTGGCAGCTCTATGCAGGATAAACTGGAGACAGCTAGGTGGTGAGTTGAGCAAGGAGAAGATGACAGCAATTCAGAAGACTGCTGATGAGCCAATGTATGAGGCAGGAAGGACCTAAGGGGACAGATACCTGAAAGGTAGAGTCACAGACATCATTACTGACAGGATATTCCTGCCCAGACCCCCAGTGTGATCTCCCCATACATCCCTCACTCCTCGGTCTCACTTGCATGTCAAATCAGTAGGACAACTCCCTGCTCACAGACCTCACCTATAAATTTTTAGGGGTTTTGGGGAAAACTACTCCTAAGAAAGATTAGGCATTGCGTCGACCCTTGTAGTATTGTGACTGTCAATCATAAAATATTTTATTTTTACTTCATTATTTTTCATATTTTAGAAGGACAGATTTACTAAGTAAAAATGAGGGGCGCCTGCATAATCACAGGTGACCTGAGGAGCCCCTAGAATATTTTAAATGAAGGATGGTCTAACCACTTTAGAAATGTGTAGTAGGTGAAGGAAGATGAGAAGAAAGACCTGTCTCTTCCTCCCCTGAGGAGGGAGTGGGGTTAGTGAGATGCTAGTCACAGGCCCAGTCAAGGGAGACAGGTGTTCCCAGCAGCCAGGTGGATGGTTGACCAGGTATGAACTCACTAGAACCGTAGAATGTACAGTTGGCAATGAACATAAGTGTTTGTAGGTCAAGAAATGTCTGCTCTTTAAGAAGTGGCAAAGGCTAGACCATGTAACCCAAGGTGGTACCTGTGCTGTGGGATGTAACATGAGGGTAGAAAGGATCAGGAAAAGGCTGATTGAGCTGTGAGGTTGGTGGTCAATGGTGGCTGGTACCTCTAGTTTTGCCCCTGACCTGCAAGACTGGAGAAACTGTCTTTGTTCCTGGTCAATCATTAGTCAACTGTATAACTTAAAGTCTTTGGATCTTACCTCCTACCATTTCAAAATAAAGGCTGTAGATAATACTCAATGGTCCTTTTATCTCTGAAAGAATTTTTTTATTTTTTAATATAAGGCAAGTCTGTATCTTAAGCATCTTTGTCAGTAGCTCCTGTGCTGTCTCTGCCACGTTTCATAACTCCAACTGCAGGGTCTATGTCTTCTGACCTAGAACCAGTACTAGTAATGGAATTAAAGATCCAGAGCCTTTGGGATGTATAGTCTTCTCACTCAATACTGAAAATAATGTTCAGATGTTCTTGGCCCTGACTCACAGTAGAAGAACCTGGGGAAATTTGAGATAAACAATAATGCCCGGGTCTCGCTCCCAAAGAGTCTGATTTAATTGGCCAGAGTGGGTTCAGGTCTTTTTTCTTTTCTTTCGTTCTTTTTTTTTTTTTTTCCTAATCTGTAAGTGATTAGAACATGCTTGCTCTGCTGCATTAGTGCTCTGCTGACCATCTGTAGCCCCACTCTGAGCCACCTCTGGGGGTCCACAGGAGGGAGGGTGGTGATCACTTGGCAGTGACAGCCATGCTCCTGGACAACCCATGGGACAGAGTCACCAGGTCTGAGTGGAGAAGGGCCTGGGGAAAGGCCTCACATTTTGGATCTGCTAAGTGACCACATGTGGCCAAATCGATGGATCACGTTCACATGTCCATTGCGGGCTCTTTCACGGGCTGAGTGGGGAGGGCCTCTGTAGCCGACATTTTTTTTTTAATCTTCTCACAGCACAGCTTCATGATACTTAAAATTTTTTTTGTGTGTACTTATTTCCTGAGTGTTGACGTCAGGGTCCATGAAGGGGATGATGCTTTGCTCACCTGCATGTCCAGTGGCTGGAGCTCAGCAAACTGTCGCAAGATGAAGGAATGAATGAAGGAGGAGATAAAATGCAGGCCCTGTCTTAGGTATTAGCATCTGAGTTCCCATGGAGGGTCAAGCGGGGCAGACACAGGCTATGTCCTTACAGCTGTCTGAGATGGTGGGTGATGCAGCAACAGAGGGAAGTGGGTGGTTTTGCACTCTCTTCTGGCTCTTCCAGGCTCAGCTAAGTACCGGTTGTGGTGACAACTCTCCCTCAACGTCAGAGATGTGCCCAAAGAACCAAGAGGATGGTGTATCTGTGTTTGCCCTGGTCCTACAACACCTCAATATTTGTAAAAATCTTCAGAGTAGCTCTTTCTGAGAGGAAAATTGAACTGAAGCAAAAACTCTAAGAGATGCCTTACTTCTGTAGCTAAGGCCTCATATACTTCATTAGGAACCTTCTTTGCCAGGGACGAGAACACCAACCACGGTGCCTCCTTCTCCCAGGCGGCAGAGGAAAACCCCAGGCCCTGGTGGTGTCACACTGTTGAGGTGGAGAGAAAGAAGGTGGTTCCCAGAGCAGGGATTAGTTACTGGACTTTTTCAGAAAGACTTTTAGCAGTTCTTTTGTTTCTGTCCAGGAATGTGGCAAGGAGGGGAAGCTGGGCTTGCCAGCTCAAGTACAAGATTCATGTAGAGGTATAGATACAGAGAGGTGTGTGACGTGATAATGACTTTCTCATTGCCCTTGAGGGGATAGGAGGGTATGTTCATAAAACTGCCTTTTAGCACCTGCAAGGCATCCTCTGCTTGTCTGGGAGGGTCCTGGGCACCTCTCTCTGTGGAGACCTCCAAGATAACTCCCTATAGATTCTTCATCTTATTATTGTGTTCATTTACAACACTATGTATGTTTTAGGGGTATAGGTTTACACCTCTGCAGATACACAATATCAAACCATACCCACCACCTAAGCATTCCTCTCTTATAGTCCCCAGAATTCCTCCCCCTTTTGCTTCCATTCTCCACCCTCCCTCTCAGGTAGTCTTAAATTTGCAGTGAGATTTCAGGGTTCACTTGAATCTGTCTCCTGCCAATGTTTGCCAATTTGTCCTGTTACATTTCTGACTCTTAGTATCTCTTCCTTGCATGTGGATATTTTGTGGTTTTTTATTTGCCAGGAGTAAAACCCTGATGGTCAAGGTCAGGTACATTTACTCTTGCCCAAGACTGCCCATTGGATAGAGTTCAACGTGGGCACCTTAAATTCTAATCCATCTAGAGAAAGGAGAAAGAGGCCGGCATACACTGAGCTAGATGCTTCAAATACATCTTTGTCTAATCTAATACTCATCAAAAGCCTAAAGAATGAAAATTATTATTTTATCATTAGTAGTAAACCATATGGCAAGAGATTTCTGTGCTCTACATTTATTCTCTGCACCATCCCTATAAGTGAGGGACAATTAATATATCAATTTTACAGCTGAAGAAACTGAAGCTTGCACATGTTAAGCAACTTGTTGAAAGTTACATAGCATTAAATTAAAGCACAGTCTCTCAGCTCTACAGTTAATCTTCAATAGTTCAGAGAGCATAAGTATTTGTCTGTGATCACACAGCTAATGAGAACTGAGATTCAAACTTAGATTTGAATCAGAAGCTCTTGCTCTCTTCCGGGAGATGAGAGGATGCCTCTTCTATACCAGCATGGCGAGGAGGCAAGGATGAGGCATCATTATCATATGGGGGTGATCCCTGTCTCAGGCAAGGGGGGACTGAGGAGTCCCAACTTGACAGATCCCACTTGTTAGTCTGCAGTGACCAGAACATTACTGAATACCTCCTCCTTGGCTTCCCCCCACAGCACCATGCCTGCTACTGGAGTTGCCCGTGTTCCCACGCCTGACCCAGCCTGAGGCGCACTGGGAGCTGGGACCCCTCGTCATGCCCCTCGTGCTTGCCTGTGTGTGTTGATGACCGCAGTTTTCCACATCCCCCTGTTCTGTTGTCACAGTTGGCGCTGCCTCATTGCCCTCTCCTCTTGCCCACTCTCCGCAGAGGCTCTTTTGTTTTGGCCTTACTATTTGTATCCCCCTCTGTGAGTTCCATAAAAGAAAAAAAAAACAGACCTTAATTGACATTAAAAAATTAAAACTTGGGGAAGAGGGTGGAGGGAGATAATTTACCTAGGGTTGCATATTCAAAAATGAGCACATAATTACTGTTTTTAAGGAAGGTGTCAGGAAGCAAGATTGATTTAAACCTGACATCTGTTTACACACAGTGAGCTGTCATTAGATGCATATGTAGGGTCAGAACAGCCATGTTCTGTTGCCAAGACAGCTTAGTTTGGTTATAGAAATTTGACTCCATGTGTTTCTTTTTTTCCCAAAGATTTATTTATTTATGCATACAATAACTGAGGTGCAGGCCAGAGGTGTGCGGTGGTGAGAGGATCCACCAGAGACAGAGTGGGGAACAGAACAAGCAGATCAACTGAAGTACACTGCTGAGGGGAGCAGCAGGCAGGGCAGGAGAGGTCTGCTGCGCCATGTGGGAAGATCCCTGGACGGGTATCAAACTCATGTTGCAGTGGCTGCAGACAGCTTCATAGTGCTGCGCTTAACCCGTCCTCCATGTGTTTCTGCAAGGAGGCAGCAAGGTACCTCCCAAAAAGCTGTTCTCTCTCCCTCTCAATCCACCACCACTTTCCATACACCTACTATGTGCTTGATACTATGTAAGCACATGCAATAAAACATAGAGTTTGAGGCCGTGGGAAAGCATATGGCCAAGAGGATAAAAACCTGGGCTGCAGAATCAGAAAGATCTGATTTGAATCTTGTCTCTGCCACTTTCTAGTGAGTGAGTCAGCTCCCAGGATTAAATTTCCTTTTTCCATAAAACAGAAAATTATACCTCCCCACGCTCACAGGGCAACTGTTAAAATAATATAGACTCAAAGCACTTAGCCTAGGACCAGTTGCTCAAGAAAGGGTAACCTTGGTTTTTATTAATGTCCTATAGAATACTGACCCTAAAGCCCTTGGGATCTGTCAGGAAAAGATGATTCACAAAGAAAGCAGTCCAGTGGATGCCGCCTTCACCAGGGACCCCTGCTCAGATTCCTTTTCCAGCCAGTTACTGATGTCCTGGGACCTACAGAGCTTCTGAGCCTCATAACCACTATGTGGCCATGAGGCAGGAGTGCCCTGGAGCCTGGGGTGAAGCAGCATGGCCGCTTGGTTTAAGATAAGGATTGCTGCCCTTAGTGGGGCATGGCTTCTCTGTGCCAGCCCTCCATAGTCCCAGCCTAGGAGCTAGGTACACTTGTCCCTGTTTTACAGCTAAACTTGTTTCCTTTATGAGGTATAAGGAGTCCAGAGGAAGAAAGTATCAATCTGCAGAAAGATGCAGAAATATGTCAAGGATGAGGGGAGATTTAAGCAGAACCCTCAGTTTCTCTGTAGTAGTAAAGTAGAACTCAAAAGAAGTGGACTCTACAAGTAAGATGTCTGCCTGGAATGCCCCACCCAAGTGTGGTCTCCAAGCAAGTTCTCCCTCAACTGGAGTCCTTTAAGGAACCATTCCCATTGTTCAGTCGCTCCTCAGCGGGCATTTCCTTACTGTCATAACACGGGCCTCACTCTTTGTCAGTGTTTCTTTGGTTTATTGTTTTATAATTGACTGTGTTATTTTTCTCCTGTGGATATATTTCTTTCTTTTTCCTTTCTTAAAGTGCTTATATTTTTAAACCCCTTTCCTTCTCTCCAGAGGCAAACCTTTGACCTTTTAGCTGATCACATTGGCATCTGCTTCCTTTCTCTAAGGAACATGAATGTGTTGCCTCCTCTTGCTTCATCATTATCATTATTCCTCTACTTTCCCCTGTGCTGTGGAAGATGGAAGATGAAGTTAGTTTTCTTTCTCCTCCAGTCCCACCACATGCACAGAGGGACATTTTGTCCTGCCCATCCTTTCAGTATAGCTTGTCATAATTTTGGTTAGATAGTAGCTAGTGTTTAAACTGTTATGTCAATGTATGGCAGTGATTTTATTTTTTTTATGTGTCAACCTGATTAGAGTATAGTACAAGGACATTTGGTTAAAGGCAAATCTAGCTGTTGCTGTGCAAATCACTAGACTCTGGGTGATCCTCCATGTTGGTGGGCCTCATCCATTCAGTGGAAGATCTTAATAGATAAAAGACTGAGGTCTTTTGAAGAAGAGGAAATTCTGCCTCCAGAGTTGCAATATCAGTTCTTCCCTAGGTCTCCTGTGTGCTAGTCTGCCCTGCAGAATTTAGAACTGACCAATCTCCACAATTGTATAAACCTATTCTCCTCTCTCTGTCTCTTTCTCTTTTTCTCTCTTTCCACCCTCCCTCCCTCTCTGCCTCCCTTTCCACATCCTCCTGTTTGTCATGAGAATTCTGACTAATATACTATGCAAACTGTATTCACAGCTGAGCATGAAAATAAACAATTTTCTTTATCTGCCCAACTCCTCCTATTTCCTAGAGGAAAGAGTTGTCTTATTTTGTTGATGTTTATTTAGTTTTCTATTTACTCATCACTAATTCAATCCCATTTTAACTGATTGTCTAAATCTTCTCTTGAGATAGGCAGATGCATGAGGTATTCTCTGATTTCATGCCTGAAGTAGCCTCTAGCGACAGGGATGCTTGATGGGCACCCTGGGCAGTCACTCTGGACCCTCTGCATGACTTGATGCTCTGTCATTAGCATCTGTAAATTCTTAGTATTTTTTTCTTTAATAAGGAGCACTAGATTTTCACTTGGTTCTGTATCTTCTGAATTATATAGTTGGTCCTGTCCACCAGAGCTTTCTGTTTTGTTCCCAGCTAGACAGGTGCACAGCAGTCATCCTGGTATTGCCTGGGTATCTTTGTCTCCAATAGTAGTGACCACTTTTCCTGTCTCTTGCTCTCATTGAAATAGAAGTGTCTTAAAAGCAGGTTTATGCTTTACTCATGTTTATTCTCAAACATCTAGCAGAGTGATTCAAGCATAGGGATATGCACATGTACATGTTTTTTTTTTTCTAGGTAAAATATTTAAATAGACTAAGAGGAGGGATATGGTAAGTCATTCCAGGAGGTAGAAAAAGTATGAAAAAAACAGGGAGGTGGAAATGTACCTACAGTGGATGGGAAGCAGTGAGGAAAGTATCACAACACTGTTAGAAAAGGGCACGTTGGAAACAATGGGAAATGATGTTGAAAATTATGTGGGAGCCAAATTGTAGAGAGTCTCCAATGCCAGACTAGGAATTTTCTATAGACTTGTAGGCCCTCAAGGACTTATTTCCCCATCTAATGACATCTGATATGTGTAGTTAGAGAAACTCCAGCTGGGTAAAATTTCACACTTTCCTTTTCTTGGCACTGAAATAGGTGGGGGATAGGATGGGTGAGGGGGAAAGCCTAGCAGCTAAAAAAAGGGAGCCCCTAAGAGAGTGTTTCCTGTGAATTTTAAAAGTCAGCCTACTACAGAAGCATGTGAACAACCATTAGAACTCTGGAAGATAGCCAGGGAGGTCTGGATAATGCTAAATCCAGACAACCCCAAACTGGCAGCCCTGTTATCACTAAATTCACACGATTAAAGACCAGAAATCATTAGCACCTCATATGTGCCTCTGATCCTTATGGCATCCAACACCAAGAAAATTGGGCTTTCCCTCTGGAAATTTTCACACTGTGATGACTGTTTCTGGTAAATATGAAGATTAGTGGGCTAATGGGGACCTCTTACTGTTTGAACGTCAGCCACAACTTGTGTGATAGAGAATCTAACTTTTCTCCTCACTCATGAAGAAATAAAAGCACCTTTCAGAATCCCTGGTAATATTGATCCAAAATGCATATCATAATTCTAAAAGAAAGATATTTATAATGTTTTGAAAAGAACTTTCTGATATCCAATTGAAATGTATGCATTATCCATACCAAACGTGGAAATCAGTATAGCATTTTTCATTGTTGACAAAATCTAGATACAGATCATATACTCAAAAATATATCAATAGGATTGATAAATTATGATGACATTCATACAATAGAATAGATACTTTTACAGAAATTAATAAATACAACTCATAATAATATGAATGAATCCCACAAAAATAATTTAGAGGAAAAAGAAGTCAAAGCATATATATTGAGGGTGTTTCACTTACATATAGATTAAAGACAGGTAGAGCTGTTTATAAGAAGTCAGGCTAGTAGGTCTCCTCAGGAATAATTAACTGGAAAGTACCAACAGGATCATCTTCTTGATGACTGGGAATGTTCTATTTCCTTTTTTTTCCATTTTATTTATTTATATGTGTAACTTATTTATATGTGTTTTACAAAATTGTTCTTTTTTCTTTTCTTTTGTTTTCAGTGTCTACTTTCTTTTCTCAGGTGTAGTACCCATAGAATTTCCACCACCAATTCACCTATGCATCATCACCATAGTCCCTTATGCAATTCCTGCCCTTGTCTTGATCCCTCTCCCTACCCTTCCCCTGCAGAATGTCTCTGAATTATGGTTGTCTGTTTATTTTTGTTTTGTTTTGTTGTGTTTCTTGTTGTTTTTCTCCTCCTTATTTGCTTCCCCTATATTCCTCCTGTAATTGAAACCATCTGATATTTTTCTTCCTCCTGACATATTTCACTGAGTAATCCCTCCAGTGCCATCCATGTGGCTGCAAATAACATGGGTTTATCTTTTTGATTGCTGAATAGTATTCCATTGTGTACATGTACCACATCTTCCTGATTCAGTCATCTATTTTTGGGCATTTGGGTTCTTTCCAAGTCTTACCGATTATAAAAAATAGTGCTGCAATAAACATAAGGGTGCAGGTATTCTTTTGAATTAATGTTTCTGTGTCCTTTGCATAGATCCCTAGAAGTGAAATTATTGGGTGATATGGTAGCTACATTTTTAGTAGTCTGAGGAAACTTTGAATTGAATGACAATGAGGATACCACTTTCCAGAATGTAAGGGACACAGCAAAAACAGTAATAAGAGGAAAGTATATAGCAATACAGGCTCACATCAAGAAACAAGAAACAACTCAAAGAAATAACCTAATCTCTCATCTCAAAGAACCAGAAAGAGAACAACATAAAAACCCAGAAACCAACATAATAAAGGAAATAATGAAAACCAAAGCAGAAATAAGCAAAATAGAAATTTAAAAAACAATCAAAAAGACAGGGGATGTTCTATTTCTTCATCTGTTCACTTTAGATAAAAAGGCAGATATATTGAAAGTCAGAAAGAGTTATCTTGCAAGAAATGAGCATGGGAAAGTACATGTGGCTATATAAATAACAGATAAAATAGACTTCAAGATAGGGGTAATATTAGAGATGAATATTAGGGATACTTCACAATCATACAAGAATCAAGTCATGAAGAAGAAATAATTACACATATTCATGTAAGTGAGTCTCTTATAGTTGCATAGGTCTTGCTTGTTTTGTTACTATCCATTCAACCATTCTATGTCTTTGATTAGAAAATTCAGTTAACTTAAAGTAGTTATTGATAGGTATTGAATTATAGTAACCATTTTGTTAATTCTTTTCTGGCTGCAGTTCATTTTTTCCATTCTTCCTCTCCTCTGTTATGATTTGATAAGCTTCCGTATGGTAATATCTGACTCTTGGCTCTTTATCTTTTGTGTATCTATATTTTTGTTTTGTGAATACCACAAGGCTTATAATAATTATAGTTATAACAGTCTATTTTAAGTTAACAACTTTAAGTGCTTGCAAAAATGCAATAGTATCCCATTAGTCACTTAAGCTATTGTCACTCTTTTTTATTCTTTTTAGTCCTTTGATAAGAACATGCCCTATCTTCAAGTTCACTCATCCTTTCTTTCACTTGACCTAGTCTGCTGTTGAACCCTTCTATAAATTTCTCAGTTCAATTATTGCATTCTCAGCTCAATGATTTTTGTTCTTTTGATATTTTAAATCTTTTTGATATTCTCACTTTGTTCATGTTTTGCTCTCCTGACTTCAGTGGGCATCTTTATGATGATTTTTAAATTTTTATGATGATTTTTATTTTAGAGTTAAGTGAGTAAATCAATTATTTCTATTTCCTTACGATCTATATGTGGAGATTTATTCTGTTTTTTAGGACATTCCATTATTCATTTTCCTTGACTACATGATATTGTATGCGCATTAAGAAAAAAATCACCTTTCTCATTCTAAAAGCAAATGGAATGTAAGAGAAGAACTTTGTAATCAGCTTGGGCTGAGCTCCTGGTTGCCTTTCAAACATTGTAATTGGCCAAGTTAGCATATTTGTTCTCCTGTGGTTGAGGGTATGCCAAAACTCATCAGTGTCTTAGAGGAGAAGACTGTGGTTACCACCTAAAGGTATGTTGATGAAAGTAGGACTCTAAGATGGCAGCTTGTAAAGTATGCATTCAAACCCTTTTTGGGGAAAGACTGAAAAGTCAGTGAGTGTTTATTCTTGTTTTTGTTATTGTTTTTTAAGATTTATTTTTATTTATGCATACAAGAGCTGGGATGTAGGCCAGAACTGTGGGGGGAGGGAGTGAGAAGATTTACCAGAGACAGAATGGGTAGAAGAACAGGCAGATCTACTGAAATATGCTGCTGAGGGGAGCATCGGGCACCATATGTGGTTTAACAACCTGGCCAAGAATTGCACTCAGGCTGGTGCAGTCATAGCACTGAGACATAACCCCTATGCCACCAAGAAAACTCTGTTGTTGTTTTTAAATAAAATTTTATTGATTTATCATACTATGTAAATTTTAGGATTATTCCTTCATGCTTCTATTTGTGTGTATTCCTCACTGGACCTATCAGCAAAGCTCTAGTTCATCCCATCAAATTAACATCTTTTGTTATTTCCTCCCACTCTCCTTCCCCTTCTCCTCTGGTAATTACCATAATATTCAGAGTCTAAGAATTATTTTTGTTGTGTTTTGTTAGTTTGCCTGTTTTGGTTATTTTTATTCTACACATGAGAAAAAATGGTAATTGTCAATTGCTTTCTAACTTATTTTGCTTAGCATATTAACCTCAAGTTCCATCCATGTTGTCACAATAGACAAAACTTCACCTTTTTAAAATAACTGAGCACTAGTGTATTTAGTATATATAAAACACAATTTCTTTATCCAGCATCTCTTGATATGGGCCACTTAGGCTGTTTCCATGTTTTGGCTATCATAAATAATGTTGCTATGAACATAAGGGTGCATATTTTTTTTTTGAGTTCGTGTTTTCATATTCTTTGGATAAATTTATAGGAACAGTATTGCTGGATCATATGGTATTTCCTATTTTAGTTTAAAAAGAAATATGCATGCTATTTTCTATAGAGGTTGGGCTGCTAATCTAAATTCACACCAATGGTGTATAAGAGTTCCTTCCTCACTAAATCCTTGCCAACGCAATTTGTTTCCAGTCTTTTTGATATAGGCCATTCTCAAAGATGTGAAGTAATATCTCATTGTGATTTTAATTTGCATTTCTCTAACAATAAGTGAAGTTGAACATTTTTTGTGTACCTATTGACATCTGTATTTCTTCTTTGGAGCATATCTGTTCAGGATCTTTGTGTTTTTACTTCTTCCGTTTGCACTGACTCTTAGAGAAATAGCCATGGCAAGTGTTCTCTCACCAATAAAGAACTGTTCTTTTTGTATTATGGTTCCTATAGGACTTGTGAATAAAAACTCAATGACGTTCAGAGGTAGGTGTTTTGGGGACTCTTCCATGCATGGCAGTATTAAAATGTGGGGCATTAGACTGTAATGCAAATACTTCACTCTTTAGGGAGCAGTTGAAGGTTGGGTGTTGCCTCCCGATTCAATTACTCTATGAAGGATGTGGGGGAGTGTATCTCCGCCTTTCCTACCCATCTTGATATGGTTATTTTCTCAGTTGAATCACAAAAAAAGATAAAATTTTTTTATTTTGTTACTTTGTTGTAGGGGTTACTTGACTAGTTTCTGGATTTCTTTCGAAGGGGGTTTCTCCATGTGTTGCAGTGTATTTGCTGTGTCCATGAGAAGAGGGAAATTCAGAAACTTTCTGTCTCCTTCAGTGATATTGTACTCTTCATCCACAGTTCCTGGGTCTTATTTTTCCCTTTATTAGGAAAGTTGCCAGACCTAATCTTTCAATGGGGCATCATGGCATATAGCCAGGGCCACAAACCTATGAATGATTTGGGTACTTATGAAAGGATATTAGCAATTATTCACTCTGTTTAATTGGGCAGAAAAAACCCGTTCCCTTCAGAAAGCTTTTTGTGTCCATCTCAAACATATACGATTGCCCTAGCCAGGCCACAGCAGCAACTAGAGAACATTCTAACCCAATTCTATCCCTCAACAATCTCCTGACCCCAAACCCTCCAAAAAACACACATTATTTCACCATAGGAATTTAGTTCCAAGGTCTTAGTGTTTTATACCCAACTTCCTTCATCTCTTATAAGACTTAACAGCACGAATAACTCCTTGTTCACTATCAGCTATAACTGCTCTCTCTTCTAATCCCTATTCTCCTCTTTTATGAGTAACTAGAACTAGAAAAGTTGTGTGATTATTGCTACAATTTGTGGGTAACTGTGGATTTGTGTGATTTACTTCTTGGTGGAATGTTTCCATTTTAGATGGTTGTTTAGCTGAGCTTCACTGTGGTCTTTAACTTTATGCATGTATATGGGAGGAGAATAGATAAAACAAATCAAATTAGGACTAGGCCCTTTATTTTGATTCTCCTGATTAAAGACACTTGCTTGACCAAAATGTGAAAATTCTCTGGTTTGTAAAGTTTAGTGACAGTAGCAGTAGTAAAACCCTTCACTAACTTCTTAAAGAGTCTTTATGTAATATCTCTATCATTATGCCAATCAATTAATTATATTCATTCTTGTTCTTTTCCTCTTCTACCTTCCTCTCTATCTAGAGCTCAATAAGCTTCCCAGAAAAAAAGCCGCATGGAATTCATAAGCCTAAATCGATATTAATATTCACTATATAGTGTATAGTTGCCAATTTAGGTTTTCTAAGAGAAAGAACAGAAATTATTAAGGAATTATCCAGCTTTGTTGAGACCTGGGCGATTAGTTTCTTGAATGTTGCAGAGCCATTTAAAGCATCCACTGCTTGTTTGTGGAATTAAAAAGCCTTGGGTGTTATTTCTTGTTTAACAAACTTTGACCACACTCAGACTGGGGAGCTCCATACAAAAGATGTACTGGCCTGAAAAAAAAAATTAAAAAAAAAAAACCTGATTAAATTTTAACCAGCTGCTGGGCAGATAGTTTGCCTGAGGCACATTTGTCAGTTTCAAAGGGTCTTTTTATTAATTTTGCATTTTGTATTTTGTTAGTGGAAAGAGCTCCCTCTTTGGGGACTGCCAAAAGCTATAGGCTGCGAATCTTCAAGCAGCCCAAGGACGCTTCCGAGAATGCCAAGTAGATTTGGATTCCCAAGCATTTCCCATTACATGAGCTTTATCGGTCCTAAAAATATATTAACTTTAGGGGTAAGTTATTTGAATTAACTTTGCAGGATCCTTACTGACTCTGTTTGGTTAATATGAATCCTGCTATTTGTCTGTTGTATTACACATAATCTTGCTGTGTGAACATGAGTAATTTGCTTGACCTCTCTGGGACTCAGGTTTTTGTTCAATAAAATAATAGGATGAGGAGAGGCTGGTTGATGACTGGTTGTAGGGTTCTGACATAATGTTTGGTTTTTGGTGATAGTTATATTTTATTTTATTTATTTATTTTTTGTTTTTGTTTTTAAAGATTTGTTTTATTTGTACATACAAGCTGGGGTACAGGCCAGAGGTGTGAGGCGGCGAGAGGATTCACCAGAGACAGAGCGGGGAGCAGAACAGGCAGATCAGAAGTACACTGCTGAGGGGAGCAGCAGGCAAGGCAGGAGAGGTCTGTCGCACCATGTGGGAATCTCCCTGGCCAGGCGTCGAACTTGCGTCACCACTGCGACAGTTCCACAGCGCAGCGCTTAATCGCTGCGCCACTGGGGAGGCCCGATAGTTATATTTTATTAATAGTTAGGATTTATTACAATTTTTATGTGCCAAATTCTATGTTAAGCATTTTACATGAATGTTTATTTTTTCACAGAAAACTTCTGAGATGGGCACTATTATCATTTCCATATTACAGATGAAGCAACTGAAGGTACAAAGGGATTAAGAATTTACCCAAAGTTAAATAGTCCACCAGTGGCTGAGCCAGAATTTGGAAATAAGCCTGCCTGATGCCAGGAGCTGTTATTAAACTGTCTGCTTCCTTGCTTTGGATGTAAGGATGAGCTTCCTTTTCTGGGCTAGAAATGTACTCTGGCTTCATACAAATATTTCCAAATTTCATATCCACCTTGGATTGGATGTGGTAAAAATGTTTATGCCAAACTCTAACATGTCCTAAAATATTCAAACAGGCCTCTCTTAGCTTAGGCAGCTCCAGGCTGGAGGGGGGGCACCTTCAGCATCAAGACAATTTGTGAAAAGCAGGTAGAACTCAGGGGTTAAATGGAAAATACAAAGCTCTTCTGTGATTCTGGGAATTTCATAAGTTCCACTCAGGCATCTTCAAACAGCATTAAATACAAAGTAAAAAAGTCTAGCCTCAGGCTGGAATTTGTAGACTACTTACCTGCAGGAGAATATGGCTAAATTTCTGCCTGAAGACAAAGAATCAGGGCTTATATTTATAAAGCAGAAGGAAAAAGCAATAAATATATAAGTATATATATTTATTTTTTGAATGTATCCTTTCATACACACACACACACACACACACACACACACACATCTACACACACACTCACTCATACACACAATACATAAATATGTAGTTTCACCAGTGAGACTTTGTATGCCAAATCAATACCTGGCAGAGTGACTTTTGCATTATTTAATGTCCTTACCTACTGGGAGGGACAAGGTACTATCAGCATCGATGTGATCATATTTCCCTAGTCTTGAAATTCTACAGAGGATTCTTTTACTTCACCTCTGAAAGTCAGTTCTCTGGGGGTAATGTTACCCAACCATGAATATGGCATTTTTACTTGCTGCTTCTTTGGCTTGGGTTCTTCAATCATGATGACTTAACCTATTTATTAAAAAGGTAGGGAGGAGCGAACTGCACAAAGCTCTTCTGTGATACTGGGGTGGAGGAATAGAACATGTCTCAAGGGGGCTTGTTTGATTCTTTTGGGCTGAACACTTCTGCTTTCTGCAATCATACCTGGCCTGCTCTTTAGTGTACTGTAGGTAGCGAGGTAGAGCTTTTTCTTGGACTGGTCTGGGAACCTACCCCAAAACTTCTGCACCAGTCTTAGTTAATGAAAAAGAAACACATGCATTTGTAATAATATTTAAAAGTTATTTCACTTGGTAAATGATGGTAGACTTGAAAAAATAACTTGAAAAGAAAACAAGAGATATTGGACATCTAGTCACAGAAATATAGGCATTTTAGCCTCAGGAAAACAACATAGTTGGCATAACATTATACATAAAATGATTAGTGGAATAACTTAGGGCCTGAGCCATTCTTGACTCAGTTCTCCTTGCACTGCCTCTGCATGTCCACAAAGATCTAATTTTGTTATGTAGCTTGAACCTGTTATGTTAGCTTCATAAGTTTAGAATTTCTATTGACATACAATTGAAACTTTATCCTAAGTAGTGTTCAACAATAATGCCTCCATATCAAATATTACCTCTACTATAGAAATTATCTTTCCTGAGTAACAAATAATACCAAAACTTAAAACACCACCCATTCATTATCTGCTTCAGTGGACCAGGATCTGTGCAAGGATTTGCTGGCTCCAAGCTTCAGTCTCTTACAAGGCTGCCTTAAAGTGTCAATCCAGGACCTGCAGGCTGGTTGAAGGGGAGAGTCTGCCTGTGGTGTTGACAGTGTTCAATTATTGCTCATGGGCAGTTGGGCCCAGAGTCTCAGTTTCTCGTTGGTAATTGGCCAGAGGTTGCTCCTTTCTATGATGACAATGTGTTTCTTCAAAGCATGGAAGTCAAGGACACAACAGAAAGAATAGAGGAGCAAGACAGAAGCTGTAATCACTGAGATCAGGGAGGCCCTACCTTCTCAATGTGTCTACAGACCATTGATTAGAATCAAGGAGAAAAAAGAGCACAAGGTTGTGAATACCCAGAGGTGGGAACCGTTTTCAAGGATGCTTACCACATCAGGCTTGTCTGATAATAATGCAGTCACCCTTACATTCTTTTATTATTTATCTCACATATCTTTTCCTATCCTTTCAATTTAAACTTTCTATTTCTCATGTTTTAGTTAGGTCTCTTATAAAAAGCAAAGTACTGTTTTGTTATCCAAACTAGAATTTCTGTCTTAACTGGTGAGTTTAATTTTTTATGCATAACAGTATTATTGATACTTTGAATTTCTGTTTGCTATTTTATTTGGCCTATGTATATTTCATTATTTTCCCAATTTTGTCTTTTTTTTCCTATGGAATTTTTATCTGTGGCTTTTTCCCTTTGAACAATATGGAAATTATAAATTCTATTCCTATTTTTGATAATTACCTAAGATATTTACCATTCATACCCAGTGAAGTCTGAAATTAATATATAATTCTCTTCTGAACATAGCTCTATAACAATTAACACTTGATTTAACAATTTCCTACTTCATGACATTATTATTTTAGTTGTTTTTTTGTACATAAACTAAAAATTACTGTTAAATAGAAAAGATTTGTTTATATTACTAATTCTTAAACATTTCTTTTTCTCACCACATTTTCTTGTTTCCAGACATCTTTCAGGAGTAGTTTTCTTTTTTCCCGTTAGGATATGGGAAAGTTTTTAGAAATTTTGTTCTAAATGTATATCTATTGACAAATTTTAATATAAAAATATTTGTCTACATGCTCAAGTGAAGGTTTTGCTGCTTATAAAAAAATCTAAGCTCACAGTTAATTTTATATAACACTGATGATATTCTTTTGCCTTTCAGCATCCATAGTAAGATGCTATGATCAGTATAATGGTAAATTTTATGTGTAAACTTGACTTGGTCATGTGGGCCCCAGATATTTGGTTAAACATTATTCTGAATGTTCCTGGCAGTTTGGGATGAGACTAACATTTAAAGTAGTGAATTAAATAAAGCAGATTGCCCTCCTAATGTTGGTGGGACTTATCCAATTAGTTGAAGACCTGAATAGAAAAAAAAGGACTGACCCTTCTCTGAGAAAGAGAGTATTCTTTCTGCTTAATGGCCTTTAGATTGAGACATTGGTTTATTTCTTGTTTTTGGTCTTGAACTGAAACTTTTGCTTTTCCTGGTCTTTGAGCTTGCCAACCCATGGACTAGAGCTTACACCGCTGATTCTCCTGGATCTCTAGCTTGCTGACTCATCTTGCAGTGTTAGAATTTGCTAACTCCCATAATCATGTGAGCCAATTTATTATAATAAATCTCTCTCTCTCTCTCTTTATATATATAGTTATAATAGAGTTGTATTTCCCTGGAGATACCTGACTAATATAGTCAATCTAATTTTACATATTTTAGTGAGTGACTGCTTTTTTCTTTCTACCTCTCTGGATGATTTTGATGATCTTTGTATTTTGTATTTGATACTCTGATTTATCCAGTGTAGATTTCTTTTTGTTTATTTTGGTAAATGTGGAACTTTTTGTATCCACAGATTCATATCTTTCATTAGTTATGCCTAATTCTCATGCATTTAAAAATGATTTTCTACCATTTTTTCTATTCTCTTTTTTGGGGACTCTAATTCAATATATGCTAGACCATCTCATTCTTTCCTCAATATCTGTTAACTTTCCATATTTTTAATCTTGTTCTTTGTGTTACATTCTGGATAATTTCTTCAAAAATATATGTGCACCAATGATCTCTTCTCTAATATCACTTCACTAATTCTCCCTTCAGCTTTATCATATCTGCTATTTACCAAATCTAATGAGTTATGTAAAAAATATTTACAAAAATTTTATTTCTATTTACACTTTTCTAATCTGTTTGCTTTTTAATATTTCAAAAACAATTCACATATAGTTGTTATACATTTTATCTGATATCTAATCAGATAAATATCTAAAGTTCCTGATGGACTTAATCTACATTGTCCAGAAATCAGAGGTTATATGTAACTGTTTTTCTGGGAGTACAATCCCAGAAAGCAGGAGTGAGGACAAAAAGAAGTGAGGCAGGGAAGGAAAGACAGTTAAATTAAATAATGTTACTAGCTGGTTGTGACTGATTATTTCATAACATAGGATTATGATATGCAATAGCCTCTCAAGAATCCGTAAAAACTACTTCCTAGGAACCTTTATGTAGAAGGACATATGAGAAAGAATTTTTTCATTGGTTCCTTCTCTTACTGGTCAAAGTGTTTCACTGTGTGGCATGACTCCTCAGATTCCCAGTTTCCTCGTGTGTAGACACTGAGCAGGGTCTCTTAGTGTTCACTCACTTTTGCAGCAACAGAGAAGAACTGGGACAGGAGGCAAGACTTGTACAGTATAGACATGAGATTTAAAACTTTCAGACTGTACCTGCATGACATTGGTCAGAACTCCCACAGAGCTGCTTATAAGGGCAGTGACCAGAAAGTGAGAAAGGTGAGGTCAAGTGCATCAGAACTGGTAGATAAGAGATGTCTGGGTCAGGATCTACTTCTGGCATGTGTTGTTTCTAATGATTCTTATTCATGATGACTTCTTTCCTTGTATGATTAATGATAGTTTTTTGTAAGTTATTAGTCCCTTGGTTATAAATTTTGGAAGTCCTTAAATTGAGGATGCTTTCTTCCTGGAAAAAAATATTTGTTCCTTCTGGGAATCAGAGGGTTGCTACTTCCTTGGAACTCTTCAAACTTCTTTCTGGATTTTCAACCTAGTCTAAGACACCTGTACTGTTCAGCTTGCTAAAAGCTTATTTACCCGATAAAGCATGATATCAGCATTTACTTTAAAGCACCTTGTCTTCCATGTTTGCTTACAGGTCATACTCATGTGTTTTTTTTTTAATTTTTTCACCTTTGAGTGGAAGGATATATGCTTGGAATATACTCAACAATAATTTATATTTTACATCACATATTTAATATAGAGTGGGAGAGAACTTCTAAGTATCAGGCTGCCATACTCTAGGAAACATAGGTTGTTCTTTTTGTTCTTTTCCAATATTGAAAAGGATGAGAGTGACAGTGGTCAATAAAGAACTTCAAGTGATAGTAGGTGATAACTCTGATCCCATAGGTATGGATTTAAATGCTGTGTTTGTGTTCTGTCTGTCACTAGGAATACACTGACCATTTACCCTTCTGCCTTGGAAGGGAATGTTCATGCTGACCTTGAGGGGAAAAAAGGATTAAAACCAATTCCTGTAGTGTTCCTAAAAACTGTGGTCTAGAGACTGCTGGGACATTAGCCACACTTGACATCCCTTCTCTTCAAGCTTGGCTGTGGAGCAGGTGTGTTTTTCAAGGCAGTGCTGACCACAGGTGTGAGTGACACAGGCAGACAAGTGTGAGATAGGAAAAGTACAGCCTTCAGCAGGATGGCCAGGTGTGGCAGGGGCTCATCTGGCCACAGAACCCCAGGGGGCTGACCTCCTCCTGATGAAAATTGAGTGCAGTGGGCATAGAGTGAGAGCACAAACCCTGCAGAGATAAAATGAGGAAGCTGTTAGACTAGGAGGCCGAAGTGGGGCTTCCCTAACACTCCAAACTCTCAAGGTGGCATTAAGGCTGGAGGAAATTGAGACATGGAAGCCCGGTTGAGAACATCAGTGAAATATGATAAGCCAGAAAAGAAACAGATTTTGTGTGAATAACCCAAGATGCAACAAGAACAGGACCAGTCAGAATGCTGGAGCTGCAGAGACTTAAGTATCATTCAGTCCAGTGCTTTAAACCCAAAATCCCACCTCTGTTAGCATGAGGAGCTCTTGTCCAGTCCAGGGTGTGCTTTTGAGTGACACTGCATCACTAAAGAGAAATTTACTTCATTTCCAGATCTATTTCAAGTCTCCTATTTATCAAGAGGAAAGCTTTAGCTTACTGTTACAGTGCCTTTAACACTTCTGTGACAGGTGATTTCTTCACATTTTAACAAAGAAAAGAACATTTGGAAGGCAAACTGCCCAGCTAGAATTTAATGACAATATTTTGTTTTCACCGAACTTTGTAATTTTTTAGTTCTTCAAGTGATATATCAGTAATATCTGGTTTCCTTTTATAGTACATTTAATTAGCTAAACAAAAGTGAACTTACTGAAGGAAAAATATTAAATAAGAATTTTTAGATAGGGCAAAATTATGAAGGTGGCATGAGGATGACCAAGAATTAAGAATGTTTCATCTGGTCCAATGTTCTGATCAACTGGTTTGGCATAGAAGTAGGGAGGAGAAAATACCCTCTCAAAGATCACCTCTACTAGTTCAGAACAGAAAATAATCCAGTTTCCCACACCCCATCCATAGTGATACCTCAGCCCCAGGCGATCCCCAAACTTTAGCAATGGTGATTGAGACTGGAGTTGCTCCACCTGGGGGAGGCAGAGTTAAAGGCAAAGGCTGTAGAGTACTGAGCTGAGGGCCAGCACGATACCATAGCAAGGTGTTTTGAGATGTCAAGCAATGGCTTTTTGTGCTTTGCTGCCAGTTCACTTCCTCCTGGCAGCCTTCTCCTACCCTATTTAATCAAATAGTCCATTTTAAAATTTTTTTATTATTCATATCTTTTACATTATTTTGTATTCCCCTTAAGTTACCCACCACCAATTCATTCACCTGCGAACCATCACCAAAGTCCCTTGTGTTCTTTTCTCTCCATTTTTGAGCCCTTATCCTCCCCCTCCCTTGCTGAATGTCACTTTCTTATTTGGTTCCCCTATATTCCTGCTATAAGTGAAACCATTCATGTCGCAACCTAGACCCCCATATTGTCTTGACAAGGTCACTCTATGGGGGGAGCCTTCAAAGAAGTGTTCCCAAAGTCAGGATGCGATATTTCTTCTTGCAAATAAATTTAAGTATAATTTCAGGAGAACAGTAACTAAGTTTCTCCACCATGCCTGCATTCATTGGCCTTACTCATTAGCTCCTGGCAGCGAGATAT